>LQNK01000708.1:321822-367478 GCA_001586405.1 Phoebis sennae
GCGCCCTGGATCCCCTGCACCAGCTGGCCCGAAGCGAGGATCAGCTGCGGCATGGGCGAGGGCATCGCTGGTGGCAGCATGTTGTTGTTGCTCACTGGATTTGGCGAGCCCATTCCTGAGTAAAGAATATTCAATGCCATCAAAAACATCCAGTAAAAAGTTTTTCTACCGTAAAATGTTGTGAGATCCATGTAATACCAAGTCGGTTAATTTATTTAGTCCTTACTATAAAGAGACCTTTTGTCTTATGTAATGATTACGTAAATTATTATCATATCAATAAAAACATATTTTACGTTTCAAACAATCATCACCAGGTAGTAAACAAATGATTTGTTGTAAATTAAATAAAGTTTATTAATAAATGGGGTAATAGTGTGGAAAAGAGTTTAATTCTATATTTTTCAAATTGCATTTCCATCAAGAAGTGACAATACAAGCTATCAAGTATATTATGGACGATTTATTTATAATTTAATTTCCTTGACAAATAACTTAAAAACTTTATAGATACGTAGTATTTATTTTAAAATGTATGTAAATAATCAAATAGTTGAATTATAATGAGTAGCAGCCAATCCAGAAGTAGTGAGGCTATTTCGTTTTAATATTATACAGTACATACTTCCAACATGTTTACACAATAGTTATACGATGGGTACTAAAGTTAAATAGCTACAAAATTTTATTACCTGCCTACTACAATTAAATATAATCAAAGTACCGTTCCTTTATGACAATATACCGTAACTAAAACCGACTTACCATTCGCAAATTGTTTAATTGTGCAACTTGCCTACCAAATACTTTAATATTAATGATTCAATCAATAATATTTTAACTTAGCGGTTCGCATCTGTCATGGTATCATTTGAGAAACAATCGTGCCTATAAATACTTTCTATTCCTCATAATTATAAACAATAAAATAATATCGTAATTCCAAAAGATGCCGAAGACAATAAAACGATAGGAAACTGGAAATCACACGAATCCATCGGCAACCGAGCAAGACTAATTTACCGCGAACAAAACGACCCCACGAAAATCTAAAAAACATTACGAGCATGCCTCAACGTACAATTCGGTATTAACATAACGTATTCATTTAAACCATGACATTTCACATTTTGTAATAAATGCTCTTTCCTACGGCGCATCAATTAAGAACCGAAAAAAATGTATAATTAGGTCTATTAAGACAATAAAACTCTTAATGATACCGCAACAGTCGTAGCCGTGCGTTCGTGAAAAAACATGTAATTATACTCATTATTTAAATAGGTTTTTTCATCCATTACGGCATAGATTTAATGGGAGGGCTCGCGGCCGCTATCTTGGTTTCATTAATCGATTGGATTCGGTAATCACCTAATTACTATCCACGTGATTTTCGAGTTAAGAGTTTTAATGCACAAACCGTGTCCCGCTTATTATATCAATCCGTCTAATTAGTGGTTAACCCTTGCTGTTGAGTGGGCCATTTGACGCTGAAAACCTAAGAGCGAGGCGAAAGGTAACAGTTTTTACTAAAATAGGATCTGTGAGACCACTGCGAGAGGCGAGGTCAGAAATGGGTTTAAATTAATTGAGTTTTAACTTGATACCTGGAAATTTTGACAATGTTAGAGTTGAAGGATCACGGCTGCCGTACATTGTTTGGGAAAATGTTATATGTGACAGAATGTATATAAATAGAATTTTTGTTATTTGTGTTTTGTATTTGGTTCTCGGTAATTATCTAATACGGCAAAAAAGTTAATTTAAAAGGCTTTGCCATACCGGCTGTCAACTTTGTTCTATTATAATTTATTTTAAGAAAATCTCTATTTTAATATTTGATGTTATGTCGTAAATTTTGGCACGACAAAAAGATTTTCTATATCTATGCAAAATTTTAAAATAGATATAGGAAAATTTTAAAAGACCAAAAATTTTCCAATACCTTTTTAAATATTTCTTTAAAAATATTTCATAAATTTTTAGAAATTCGTATAAAAATATTTCTCGTATAATATTTTTATAGGATACATCACTTTTATTTTGTTCAACTGATCTAATAAAAAATGTTTTATATCATAAAACACAATAATAATACACTAATATACAATGGCGAATGCATATTTTCTATTGCTATAATAAAATTTAAAGGTATAACATTTTTGATACTACCTAAAATAAATTTAAAGGGTTAAGCTTACCCGGTGCACTAACGCTAAGATTTAGCGGCGAGTTGATGACCGGGTTTGGCATGGACGTCAGGCCCTGCAGGTTGGCGGCCAGCTGGGACATCTGCTGCGACATCTGCTGCTGCGACATGGGCATGCCCTGCTGCATGTTGGCCAGGTTCTGGAGGTTTTGGAACATCGATGCCACTGGGAAATCGAAGGTGAGGTTAGGATATAGCTTATATTTCTATGTTTTTAAAAGCAAAGGAGCAAGTGGGTCACCTGATATTAAGTGATCATGCACATGAACACCTGAAACACCGAGAGTGTCGCAGGTGCTTTGCCGGCCAAAATTATTTATATCAGACAATTTATTAAAAATGTTTCTATAAGTTAGAATTTTATAGTCTCTTGTAGTTGTGAATTATGATTTCTTAAAAATGTGATTTTTTAATAATTGGTTTTTTAACAGTTTTTTTGTGCATGGATTCTATTAAAAATATCATTAATACAGGAGTTTAAAACATGGATCTCTGGGTGGGAGTCTATATATAGCAACTATGAGACTATGAATATTGAGTAGAAATGTATGTTATCGCAGTATAGGCATATTGACTTATGGATTAAAATTAGATAGCATACCGATAGGAATAGTTTAAAATATTCTTGTTAAACCTCAAATCAAATCAACATATTATACAACATGGTGTTATGTATCAGATTTTTTTTTATTTGTTTTTGTGGTACTAAATAAATAATATTGAAATTGAAATTATAGGCTATTGTATTGCCTGTATTCTGTGCTGCTTTATCAATTTTTATGCTAACAATAATATTAATATTCAAGCTTTCGGGAAAGTTTTAAAGAATGACATTATAGAATTGTTTTCTTTTTACACATAATCAGTTATAATTTGTTTTTATCTCTAGGTGTGGTTTCTTACTTGATCACAGTAAACTTTACAAATTATGGTGTGATTCAGCACCAAAAAATTTGTGAACTTAAAATAAAATAGAAATGCAAATTCAAGAGTCTAGACTACTTATAGATAGTTGGCAGTAATCTTTACTAATATTATAGAAGTGAAAGTTACTCTGTCTGTTTGTCTGTCTCTTCTTCACTGAACCAATTTGGATAAAATTTTGTACAGAATATTGTTTAAAACCCGAGAAAGGACCGGTAATTTTTATCCCGGTACTCCCTCGGGGACAGAGGATATACGTGGTCAAAACGTAGGTCACGCGTAGGTAACGCTAGTATAAGTAATAAATAAGCATTCAGTACGAACTCACTGGAGCCATTCAAGTGCGGCTGGTGCGGGGTGCGCGCGCGCGGCGACGGCGTGCGCGGCTCGGCTACCTGCGCGCGCGGCCCTCCGCCCTCCGGCGAACTCGCGCCGCTTTCCCGGTCCGACTCCGCCTGCTGCCGACCAATGCTGTTATTAGCTGCTTTTGTTCATCTATGCAATTTGGTGTGTGCCTGAGGCTTTATTAGCGTTTAACAAACTTTTATCTTAAATTTTACTCAAAATAAAAACATAGTTTGTTAAACGCTATGATATGTGTATATGCACATCTTTTTTAAACAAATTAACGTAAAGTTTAAAAACAGTTGGAAGATTTTGGAAAGTTTGAAATTTTTCGATTTCGCTGTTCATCAGGGGTTGGAAATTGGAATATGTAAAAAGGTTTCTTAGATCCTTGGTACAAATCAAAATGATGATCTAAATTTCATATTTCTAGTCTTATAATTCGATAGAGTAAGATTCGAACCTGCATCTTTAACATACAGAGTCAGAATTTAGATCAATTCATGTAGTAACGACCCCCCTCACAAGAGTCTCACTGTTTCGTTTAAGATGTCAAAGAAAAGCTCATCTTTTTTATCCTGTTATATTACCCATGGATAAATAAACAAGTGCACGACCAACTTTTATGTGGACCCTTATGCATCACTAGTCACTACTATTCCACTAATCACTATAAATCCATATTATATTAGTGGTACATATAAAAATTGTATATTTCAACCTTCTTCTGAAACATAATACATTTTGGATTCTACTGTCAGATTGCGTATTTTTAAAAAAATGCGGTGGTTTACAAAGGGGTGTTTAAATATTTTCAGTACTTTTACGCACTAAAAACAAAATAACGCGGTCTAATATATCGTCTTAAGAATTTTCTATGCTTATTTTATTTAACCTTAAGTATAAAAAATATATTTAATAAGTTATATGTAATGCGTACTGTATTTTTTTGCAATAATTACAACCAACATACATACTTTTAAAGCATTTTCCTTACCTGATTGTTTACGTATATTTAATTTATTACCTATTCGTAATAATGTATTTGCAAGTAAAAAAGAACCATTTATGTAATTAAAAAAGGCTCATTATAAGATATGTTGAAAAACTTTTAATAAAGGTTTAGAGGAAAATAAATAATGTAGAGGTATTACAGTGCGTCTATTTTTTATGTATAAAAAGGTACCTTTTTGTCATTATACATCTGATACATCAGATTCCTTACATTTATAAAATATTATTTATTTTTATAGATGTCTAAAATTTGAATTAAATCTAAAATGCATCATAATAAAATGATGGCTTATGGATTGGCGAAGGATTATAATATAATACATAAATTATTTTAAATAGATGGAAAGGAGAGATGTTGACCGGTTTATCCTATATTAGCCTTCTTTCTGTAGTTTTCCATTAATTGGTTATTTTTTCAATACATTCTGTGTCCTTTTAAGCACCAAGGTGTTTCTTTTTTGATATTTCTTAGAATGTTGTTTACATTTTGTGTGTCCGTTTTCCTTATTACTTATAAAAATAAATGTTCTATACCGCAATAATTTATTAAATCTCATAAGGTTGCATATTATAACTACAATTAAATCTTAAATTATGTGTATAAAACCTAGAGTGACTGGTTTTTCATAATTATACATAGTCATTTAATATACTTAATTGAATTACAAGGAAAATATAATTAAACCTAACTGTAATTATATATTTATCTGAGAATTTGATGAGATAATTCTGTTTCTCTTGTTGAGATACTGTGGTTAAAAATATATGATAGTTGATTTAAAGTAATACGAAAACACTTAAGAAGGTCCTTCTGAAAAAGAATTATTTTATTGATAGATTATTTTTATTCTTTAGTGTATACAAAGAAACAGTAAACATAACAATATAGTAAAGAGAAGTAACGATGGTCTTATTGCCTAGAACAATCTCTACCAGACAACCTTTATTAGATTATGATTATGAAAAAAAAACTTTATGAAAGAAAATTTTATAAAAAAAACTGTAAATTGTTAATTCCTGTTTGTTTTCGAGATAATGAATATGGAATTTCTTAATTTAATAATAATAATTCTGGAATTTAACTAACTTTTAAAAAACTTCATCATCTACAAAATGTTTAAAAGAAACCGCATAGTTAATTTAATTACTATTTATTAATTTCTATCTTAAATTCAATGGATACCTAAATGCAGTAATTTTAGACAGATGAATGATTATGGAAATTAAGATAAAATTTTATCGATGCGAGTATAATTATTAATATCTAATAACTAACGATTGCTGCTATTATGTGTAATTAATATTAGCCTTGGAAATATAATAAAGTATATTGTTGTCTAAAAGTTAATTATGCATAAATAATATTTATGTGTGTTTTTAATTAAAGAGTCAAAGACCATCCGTTTATGTGAGTTTCAAGTTAAGCTATATATAAGCTGTAAATATGTTTTCTATAAATATCAAATAATATTTATATTTAAAACAGGAGGTAAGTATTTTTATAAGTTTCTACTACTTTTAATGTAGTGATATTTTCAGTGTCCGTATCAAATACAACATTGATGAATTATATATAATTTTTGCGTTAAATATTTATTATTTAATTATTTCTTAAATAGCGGTTTCACCTGCGTATATCCACCGTTCCCGTGGGATTTTTGAGATAAAAGCTATCATATGTCCTTCCTCGGGTTTCAAACAATCTCTGTACTAAATTTCATACATATCGATCTAGTAGTTTAAAAGCCTATTTAATTCAAACAAACAAACAAAAATGAAATCTTTTCTCTTTATAATTATGACATGATTATACATGATGAATATTTAATAAAAAATAATCAAAATTATAATTAATATTTGGAGGTTTGGACATACGTAACAGAAAATATTGATGAATAAATGCTTATTAAGGAAAAAGTTATACGAACAAAACAATATCTTGTGTGAAAATTGAATTTAAAAATAATAATCCACTTCATTTAAATTATCTTATAACTTGATCAATACTAGGCGCGTTTTCATTAATACTTATAGGAAACTATGGTCCTAATTAATTATTTAAATAAGAAGTAAATAAAAAATTCTAAAGTACTTACAAAGGACAATGTCATTCTCCCCACACTTAATGTAATTATTTAGTTATTTCAGCAAATTTTCCGCGTCTATACTTTTCCCGTAACTCGCTGCATTGTTGGCGAAATTTTCCGAATTTTCCGCAACACGTGCCGCCGCTGAAAACTTTGAACTTTGCCGAAACTTCGTCAAAATTGTACCGCCTCTACGTCACACGCCTCTAACACACTACCGTCCAATGGCCCGTCTAACTCGCGAATAAACAAATTAACCGTAATATACTATTTTAAAAATTATTAAAAAGTTATTAATCTCGTCACTTTTCTCACTGGCAAACGCGCGTAAAAGTTTTATCGAAAGTTGCGTTAGATGCCGCGGAGTAAGGAGAACAGGGGCACTATCGGCGAAGCGTTCATATTTTTTATTTTTTTATTTATTTATCAAAGAACGGCACACATACAGCCGCGCGCCGAGTTGCACAGCGCGGAATGAAAGCGCGTCATCAGTTTAAAAAATCAACCCCTTTAGTGGTGGCTTGAAAAAATGCGGCCCGGTGGGTGGTGGGCGGTCGCCCGAAATCCTTGCCAAAGCGATCGCCATCGGCTCGACTTGTCACTTGTCGAATAAGCATAATAATTAGACTTTTCGATTAGCATTTCAGTTTTATTTAATTTTTATGCTTTCGCTGGCGGAGCATGAATCTTGTTAAGAGTTATACAACTTTCAAAAGTTGGTTAATGTGTTTGATAAACTTATTTAGTTTTTTAATATCCATGATCGGTAAATGTAATAAATTTGTATTGAACCAAAGTAAGGAATTTGTACAGCCAATTTTCAATTTGTCTGGGTTTAGCGTTTTTGATTAATTAATTATAATGATCGTGGAAAGATCTCGGACTAGATGTTACCATGGAACGGTAACAATAACATGAAATTCGACGAAATTGTGATGGCGTGTTTTTTATTATGAATTTGGTTTTTCTTACATGTTGCAAATGGGATGTAATGGGATATTCCATTTCGTTAATAGTTCGTTCATTGCTATTGTTTCTATGTGACTTCTGTGAGTAATAATGAATGTAGTATTTGTTATTTTTGCAAATTACTTATGTTTTCCTAATTATTCTGTTCCAATGTGATGTTAGTTTGCGGGTCCATTTTTGAAATAGGCTTTTCGCTGTGAAGTTAGTTGGAATCTTTGACGACATTATATTATGTATGCTTGCAGGGGAAATAACGTGTGTGGTTGATTTTTTATCACAGTGATGCTAACCAACGTAATATAAATGTGAGTTAGACACATAAAACTCGCATTGAATATTTATGGCCAGAATGAAAAATGAGAGGTAGCTGACCAAAGCGGACAAACGGACCAGCAGAAAAATTATCACCAGCAAATAACATTCGAAATAATCAGCGGTACACGAAAAAATCAGTAATTATTCAGATGAAGTTGGACGAACGAAGGGGGTATGGGGGCAAAGGCCGGCCAAAATAAAAACGGCGTTGCGTAGGGGCGACACCCCCCGCCCCTCGCCCCTCGCCTCTACAAATGTTATCTAACTGCGTTCGCTCCGTGCCGCGGCGCCGCTTCGGCCGGAATTAGCGCGCCCGAACCGTCGAATTTTCAATTTGTACTCCATTTTTTTCTCGGATAGTTGGTCCTAATGGAAAAGGCTCGCCGATCACGGATTCCGTCTGAAACGCGGAGAGCGCTAGAGCGCCTCGATTCTCCGAGTACATTACACGTCATTATTTGGCCGCAAAGTGGGTATTATCGGGCGCGGGCACACACGCATACTTGTCCGCGCGGATGTGTGTGTAGATTTTTACTCATTAATTTTAAAACGCTCCGGATTTTTTTCAGGGCGGGTGCTAGGGGGTACGTGGGGGGTTAAAATTGGCGATGGCCGCCGGGCGGGGTGTCACCGGCGGGGGTTATTAAATAGATTGGTCCGCGGCCGAACGGAGCCGCCGATCTGCACTTGTACTCGCGTCATTAACGGGTTGAGAAGCGATTTTAAATCGTGAAATAACAGCCTGTTACAGGAAAAGTTGAGCGAGGCTTATCGGTCCCTCGTTGTCGTATTCTACAAGCTTAATTGCATTAAAATGTCTAAGTGTGTTATTGTTAGGCGCTCTCGGTTCGTTATCAGTTAATTGTGGCGCGGTGTCGCGGGTTGCGAGTTGAGACGTCGCGCGGCCGGCCGCCTCTCCCGTGGAACGCGATCTGTACATACACGCATAAGCGTTTTTTTTAAACTGACCGGCAGGGTGACCGGGGGGAGGCTGGGGAGAGGAATTGTGAAAAATACTCGAAAAAAAGGCGAAATTGTAGCAGATATATAATTAAAGTCGGACGTACAGTAACAGTGTATGGCGATGTATTATGCAGTCGGGAGCTCCGGTGTCGCGCACTCGATTCGTGCACGAAACGACAACGGATGAGAAAAATTAATTGAAACACACATGACGTAATATTTAGGATTCGCATTTTGTATGATTGAATAAAATATCTTCCTGAATATAAAATAAATCTAATTAGCACGCAATTAAGTTTCTCTCTTTAATTATGTTGCACATTTTATCGAATTCAAGTGCAGCAACTATAAATCATAATTAGCATGCGAGAAAAAAATTGATAAATCAGGTTAAGTGTGATTTCGATTTTTCCGTTATATTTTAGCATTGCGTATGGGATTTAAGTTATATTATTATTTTCTGGTTTTTCTTTATAATAAAAAGTATATGATTCGATTATAAGGCAGTTGCACACAGTCCACGGAGCGGCCGAGCTCGCCCGCGTGTGTGCGCCAGGCATTACACCTAAATTCTTAAATCATGTGAATCGACGCGCGAAGTGTCATATTGGGGTACTTTTGACTCGGTGTATCATCGCCACAGCTATTTTATTCCATGTGGCCCGCTTAATACTTGTAACTATTAATTTGTTGTATTGGTTTCATTTGACTTTGTTTTGTTCACATAATATTTAAAAGTTTGTGGAACGAAGTTTCAAACTTTATAGTATATGTTTAAACAAATAATAACTTATGTCTTATGTTTTTATAATTATATATTTTAATGCAATTAAAGTGTTATGGAACAATATCTATATTATTTTCTAAACATCATTATGGGTTATATAACTTAACCATTTGTATCATCAATTTTACATAGAGAAGTAAAATATAATTTGTAAACAAATATTTTAGGTACGTGTTTCTAAATATCGTGTACTTATAATTTACTAAGAAAGTTACCAAACTCTTTATCCTACTCCGAGGGAAAATATTTATTATCTACATAAATATTTGAAAAGTAAAATGCATTACATTTACTGAAGTTAAGATCATTAAATAAAACGCCAGAATAGCTTCATACTGTATCGTGCGGTAAGTATTGGTATCGGTAGATTTATCCTTAAGATCTAATCATGATAAATTATATTCTGTTATATAAATTAACAATTTATAATACTTATATCGCTTACTTCAGCTATTGTTTTTTCTTATTCAAATAATTAGGTACATCTCTTATTGATGTTCCCACAATATTCACCTAACCTAACTAAAACTGCTTCGATAGTCTAGAGCATCTTTACTAAAGATCAAGGAGTCTCGGATTCAAACCCGGGTAGAGCCAAAAAAAATGTTATTGAGTTGATTAGGTAACCTAATCCAGCTATCCAGCCTATCTATATACGAAACAAGATCAAAATTCATTTACCTAATAGTTACGGCGTGATAAACACAAACATACAAGCACACCCATCTCAAGTTTTGATATTGATTATGATATCAACTGGATGATTTTTACACAGCGTGAGAAACTCAAAAATGAAATCACGCACTCACAAACGTCCAAAAGTTAACACTATAAACCACTTATTGATAATAAAAGGGTGGCCAACACGACAGATGTCGCGATGGGGCTCCATTGATTTAGCATAAAATTCAATAATAACTTCTCATTTATTTCGTAATTTCCCTTCAATTACCTTTCGTTTTTCGGCCGGTAAGTGGATTACGGATGTGATCGTATATTTTTGTGTTCCCTCTAATATGACTAACGTCTATTCGGAAATTGGTAGCCGGGTTAGAAATCGGATATTATGGATATCATTTCTTTGGCTTAATCTATTTCAGTCGCAATCTCGGGTGTGCCACTTACATAAGCAAGATTTTATACTTTTTAGGTTTTTGGTCAAATAGGTTATCTACATAATAATCAATGGTGTGTCTGTTATGAAACTGATAGACCCATTTAAACTCTTAACGAAAAATAAATATAAATACAGATATATTTGATTACACTTATCTATTGTTATATATTTCTATTTATAAATTTTTCTTTTTCATCTGTTCTCTTGTAGTAAAATTAGCATGTCGGTGACACTACCATAGGAACCAACAAATAATTTGATCATCCATTAAATTATACTTAAAAATTATGACATACTTCGAACAACAGCATAATGTATCATTCAAATTTGAGAATACTTTAAGTCCTATTATTGTATTTGAAAGCAATGTAAAGCTCCCACTCATTTTATTAAAACACTCAAACAGAGGTCAAACGCATTCCAAATTTAAATTCCAATTATCAACTACTTATGTCAACGAGTTCGCATAAATGTAATTATCGAGGTCGTTCAACACTGCGCGTGCGCACGTCACGGCAGGGAACCCCACTGCGCGCACGAGTACATAATTCACTCAATTGCTTAGAGTACGTTCAAATTTTGAATTTAGAATATAATTCGAATTAGGGTAACGCTATTATTCAATAATGATTTGTATTGATTTTGAACATTTGTTCGTTGTTAGGAGGCATGTTGATTTTCAAACGGTAAGGTTTGTTTGATCTCATATCAGAACAAAAATAAATCTGAAATATTACTTTATGTATGAGTTTTTTACAAGACATTTAGGGCTAAAATTCTAAGCTATGAGGAATTTCAAGGAAACGAAGGAATCTAGAAGTCGATTTTGACGAAAACAAAAACTGCGTTTCAACAAATATTTTTATTATTATGTCATTCAAAACCCGGAAATAAAACATTTCTTTTCGCATACTTTTAAATTACTTAAAATTATAACACTTGTAACAACGCTAACTATAACTGAATAGTACCTAAACCGCGAACGCAAAAGGGGTTATCAATCCGCAGCTTAGCTTAACAAAAGCTAACGTGTTAGAACGCAAAAAATCCGAATTGAATTCTTGCGGTACGCAATGCAAACACGCTTCAAATATCCACAGCCTACGCGTATAGATAGGTTCCGAACCGTTCGCTGAATGTTTGTCTTATAAAAGAATCCCCTTATATAAATTTGACCGCGTACAAAGCGCGCCCGTTCAATCGACATCCCTCGAAGCTTGCAGTAGTTTTTCAAATATGCAATTTACTGATTTAAAAAAACAAAAAGCAGCGTGGGTTGGGTCGCCCGGTCGGACCATGGAAAATGGCGTAAAAAAGAAAGTAAAAAACCATTGAAAATAGTAGGCGTAGGTACGGTAAGTAGCTTCGGGTGTGATGACCGCCCCCCGGATAATTTGTTACGTGCATTTGTGCTATTATGCACTCGCATTTTGATGTATGTTTGTTTGCCTTTAATGGGCATCTGAGGTCATTTGAAGAAATCGATCATTGAGTTTTTATAGAGTTAACTGAAAACGAATAGGCATTTTTATAGGCAATAAGTAATCACTTATTCTGATATTTTTCTATAGGAGTTTTAAAGATATTTTTAATTTCGTATTGTCAGTAATCTAACCTAGATTACTGACTGACTTTAGATGACTGACTTTTCTATACTTGAAGAAACTTCTAAAAACTATAATAGTGTTCTTTCGAAATTAGTATGATATAAATTATTAATAATTCTTCTAGATTTTATAAGTAGACTAAATTTAAATATGCATTAAAAATATAAAAAGACGCTTGCGAGCTAATGAACCAAAGTTTAAATAAAATAGGTACTCAATAATTCTAGACATCCCCTTGAGAATGAGCTTCAAGTTTTGTATGGAATAAATAAGAACTTTAATTAGATACTAATAACGTTTTTATAATTTTGATCGGATTGGTTATATTTTCTTAAAAGTTGTAGGGAAATAAATTTAATACAAATGAAATGTTAAGTTAGTTCAATGAAATACTTTTTACTTTCGCTAAATTATCTTTAATTTAAATACATCTGTCAGCATTTTTACATTGTATGTAACATGTCGTGGGTTTTTCTAGAGCGATCATGCGAAATATTCATAACGGAAATACTTTATATACTGTTTGTATTATCTATTTTAATATATTATGTTTGATCTACACATCGGTAGGCGTAACACGGACGTCATCTGTCGACGTCCGCGGACGTGAAGATGGGGTAATATGCGTAGACAACCGTAGTAACTAGTAGGTAATTTTCGTCTACCGTTGCATTCGCCATCCATCGACAGATGACGTCTACTGATGTGTAGAACAGGCTTATGGAATAACACATACATCTTCGACTATTTATTTTGAGTGAAATTGTTAAGTGTTTATTGTTTTTAGTCGAGTTGCTAAATGAATCCGCTTACTCTGTCCCTATGTCTATTTGTATGCTTAACTATTTAAAACTACGCAACTGATTTTAATGTGGTTTTTTTAATAGATAGAGCGATTTAAGTGGAAGGTTTACATGTATGGTAACATCCATAAAATAGTGGAAAATACTGTTATTTTTGAGGTTTCTAATGTGATGTCGATAATTTTCATTTTTTCCGCTTACATTGCAAACGCAGGCAGATTTATCAAAATAATGTACTATTTTTTATAAACATCGTTCACAGTTTTTTCTAGTGTATTTAGTATCAGCATTGTTTACGGGACCAGTCGTCATGTGATTTGTCACACACCTCACCATTTTTGTAAATGAACGTTGGCAATTACGTCGACTATTCCGTAGGTATTATTACTGTGACAGTAATTAAAACGACGACCTCAAATCATTCGTAAACAAAACCTAAAACGTTAATTTGAAACAAAGGAAATTACACCATAACGACAAATTATAAGCATATCAAACACACAATTTGCGTATTCAAATAATACATTTTCTCCTATAAATAACGCGCGGCATTAAAAAAACGTAAGGTACAATTAGTAGCGACTTTTGCAATTAAAATAATGACTGTCACACCTATCGTACAATTATGTGGAAAATTCTGTTTTTACTTATACGAATTAGGGATAATCAAAAAAGCTTAATGCATGGTAATGATAGGTAATGACGGTGCTTTAACGCGATACAATGATAATTCTTCTAATCACATATTCTCGCTTACGAATCTGTTATGTAATTGTGCTTTTGTTGCCTGAATACAGTTGCTACATTAAAAGGTGTGTAATAGTTTAGTTGTGCTCGTTTTTATTTCGTGTTTAGTATAACAATGTCATAGATGTAATTAGCCTTTATAGAAAGGCTACAAAGTTGTGATGTACGTAGCTTTATCTAATCCAAAAGATACTGAAGTCCGATCTCTTTGATACAAAATTGTATCGCGTAGCTAACGCATGGGTGAATTCTATCAAATGAAATTATTAATACAATTGAAAGAATATAATATTCTGTTGCAAGCCAGCAAGGGCTTTCAGTATACATGTATCCATAGTAATAAGCCTCGGAGTCGCAGTCACGTATGAGCGTACTAATGCGTAATTTTTTCTCCATAATTCGTCGTAATTTGGTAGTTTCGAAGATTAGTGCATTTACACAAACAAACATTTCATCTTATATTATATTAATATTGATAAAATATTTTATTAAAGGTTAACTAAATATAAACCATTACAATGAATTTATTGTACTTAATTCGCGTACAAAATGCAAGCTAACGTAGCGTTCAGCAAACATTCACATCGAACATTGGAAATAACTAAAGGCACGCCATCAACTAAGTTATTTCATTATACACTAACTTGCAGTGTCGTAATAGTGTCTGAGAGGGCCGGACTGAGCCATTAAGGGAGGAAATTAGTGCATTATTGACTGATTTCCCTTTTCAACTAGCTAGATAGACGGTTCGCGCCGGCTTTCGATTTAAAACACCGTGTTTACTGCATTAGCGTATCGATTTGTTTTCGTAGTTCGGATTAATGGAGGCTAATTTAATATTGTTATACTTTTTATTGAGCGATCGTTTGTAAATATGTTATATTTGAAATTTAATAATTGTAATTCTGTTTAACTAATTTAGCCGTATACCAATGCATATTAAGAAAGCTCATTGTTCCAATACTATAAATTTAATCACAATACCACACACCTAATTGTGTTAAATAAATGACTTGAGACAGTATGAATCAAAACGTAAAGTTAATATTCTGTTCAATGTCTCAACATTTTAACATGGCCATTATACATTGTGTAACAATTCACACTTAATGCGTGGTTCTAGATAGTATTATAACCATAGTATAAAATCTGTAATTACAAGCGTTTTGAATTTGGAACAATAGTCAATCGAATTGGAATCGCGGGCACCCTCGCGACAACTCTCCTAGTGCCTCCAATTAGTTTTTAAGACACGCTTCATTACCACCCTGTTAATTATTATTGTGCTGACGAATGCCTTTCTCACTCGACAACCTAATTAGAACATGCCTGGTTTTTTCCCTTTCGCTTCCTTGTCAGCAAATATGAGGGGTGTTAAATGTATGCTTTTTACGGCGCGCGGCGAGTTTTGTTTATTTGTTCTGTGGAGGTGCGCGGGAAAATGAAATGCATTATCTATGCTTTTGATACTGCCTCAAATTGTTATACATTGGCATATGCTTTGCAAATAAATTATCATTGTTTGTTTAAAACGAAATGTATTTAGTTGATAATATTTAAAGGTACCATTTTAAAAGACAATTTGGTAAATAGCAAATGCTATTCTGTATTTCATATTAATTTCAATGCTACTCGGGAGAAATTGGTGATATTAAAACAAAACGATGAGTTACCGATTCTTTGTCTTCAACACGCTATTGTGCCTACGCTTCACATCTTGTCATTACTTTTTTACACGAATAATTACTTAATTGCACGTCCATTGTTAAGAAAAAAAATTCCCGCGCATACTCAAGTAGTTTTTAATCTGTAACCGAGCTATATGCGTTCGGAACCTCTTAATAAGCGAAACTATAAATTCACCCGCTAATTGGTGCGATTAGAAATTTTAATTATTTTATTGATTTCTTTTGTAATTTTATCGGACTCTTTATAGCCGAATTCGTTTTCTGTTTAATAGTTAGTTGAAATTGATTGTTGGCGTGTTATTCTTTGATTTCACCAATTACAAATTTTTCATCGTACATTAACAATGTTATTAATATTATGGGAGTCGAAATTATGGACAATTATAGATTATGCTTAACGTTCTTAGTATTATTATATTTTTATTATCATTTTATTACAACCGTGATTTTATGGTTGAAATATCGTATTAAAATAGTTATGTTATATACAAAATCTTATACTAATTTTACCTATTACATATTCACATATTTTGTTATCATTGTGAAAATTTAAATACTATACAAAATAATATGTAAATTATGTAGGACCGTGACAAAATTCTAATTCAAGTACAGATCATGAAATTTGATGTTGTGTACATTATCAAAAAATTGCAAAGTAATATCAACCATGGCTATGGCATTGACTAGATTAATTTAACACCTTTAAATACTTAACAATCCTACGTAACACCAAGTAGGCAGCTAGACTACTGTCCTACGACTTTCACAAACGCGTAATTAAAAGCAATTGCTAAAATGCTACTGCGGTAATACGCTATGCGTAGTGAGGTCCGAGGTACCCACTTTTTACTTTGTTTGCTAATAATTGTGTTTAGGCTTGCGGTATTTAAAGAGAGAGTTGATAATTGTCGGTAAAGGCCGGTTTTACTGGTGGTAACTCCAGAAGAGGTTTAGAACAATAGTGCTATATCTGTTACTGGTTTTAACGGGTTTAACATCCTTACATTATTTTGCAAAGCATGAAAAGTTTCGCTTATTTTCAAAATACGCAAAACTAAACGACAACATGACAGCATCGTACGCATCGGCCGCATCTTACATCTACAACTTTGTATAGAAAGTTACACAAATGCATCCAGTGATAGCGATTATATGGATACTATACAAATATAGAATCCGATGCGTCGATATCTACCGACTAAAAGACGCTTAGCTTGAGGCTTCGTTGCAGGTATTTTTTAGCTCAGTTTGTAAGTAAAGAAGTTTCATTAATAAAAAAATAAAGTTATAGTATGACGTCAAGAGGTACGGAATATCACGTTTCAACATTCATTTGAGTTTAATTAATGATCAGAAAAAACCGTTACACCTTTTCTGATAACTCGGCTATCTTTAAAAAATCCTTTTTCCTCTCCTTAAAAATATTAAAGAACGAAAGGAAACTCGGATATTCAATCGAATAGTCAAAATAGTTACAGGTACATTAGCTCACAAAGCCTAATAAAATCAAAAACGCCACTCAACAACAATGAATAAATAGATCAACGTAGTGTTAGCATTAATAAATCCCTTCATAATATCAATCATGAATAGCACAACGATATAATGATCTTAAAATAATGTAATGACGCTGTCGGCCTTTTAGTCACCACCGAAATGTGATCCGCAATCCAACAATTATCACCCTTGCTGCTATTTAATAAGATTTATTTCGAATTCATTGTATACTGGACTCGGTTACATGAGATCATGGTTGCCATTTGATTTATTCGTTTTAACCGTCTTGACCCACATTCGCGTATTGCCTTTAATTGTTAATAAGCATAATTAAAACGCGTGTTAAACATATATAAACGGTAAACGAAATGGGCTTTTATTATAGCCTTTGACTGCATATTTTACGTTATTTGAAGAAAATCGTTAACCATACAAAATGTTTTAATTAAAATATAAACCACAGATTACCTACTTTTTTTAAAAAAATAACATAAAATCTCGTTGTTTTTTTGGTCACTCGTAGTTTTAATCAAAAGTTTCTTTAAAAACAATTGATTTAATGTTAGTATTTTTATTCGGGGGTGTAGTGGAGATTCAGTCCGGATGCATTGAATATAGAAAACATTGATGATTTCCTAAAAAAGTTAAGATTCAATAAAAATTGCTCCCTAGTTCAGAAATATGAAAATCTAATGTAGTAAATAGGTAAGTTTGTACATAAAAAGTTTAAAAGCATAGAAATCATTGTTTAAAGTTGTTTTAACCTAATTATTCTTTAGTCATCATAGAAATAAAGTTGTCGACAGAAATATAATACACTTAATAATTTATTGTTTTCCATTGATTGGATTAAATCATAAGATAGAAACAAGAATAAAAAACGTTATTTCACGGTTAATTATAATTACGCAAAAAAATATGCATGATGTTTATAAATTATCGCACAAATTAAAAATCAATGTATTATTTATATCTGACCTTCGTTCTTCAAGGCATTAATTAATTTATTTAACAATCAACAATTATGGCATTCAAATCGCAAATTATGTTTTAGAGTTACGTGTGAAGCTTTTAATATAATCTATCCGGGAAGTTTTTTTTTAATGATCGTTGGTAATTTAGTAGTTGGTTGGTAATTTAATAGTTTAATTTTTTAAGTTAATATTTATGAAAATAATTTAAGTAAATATAGTTTTGTGCACCTGTGACGCACTTGTCTTTAACTAGTATTTATCACCGTTTAATGTTTGTATAAATCTGTCCTAATAAACATATTTTTCAAATTGAACATGACTGAGCCAAATGTTTGATGACAACTAGCTCAAAAATTGTGCTTATATTTTATCGATTAAATGAAAAAGGGGCCAAGTCAACCCCTCTCCCCACTTAATTATAATTATTTTTTATATGTACTTTTTGTTTGTTTGTTTTTATACCGACAACGAAAATACATAATTTGTGAAGAATTTAGCTTTCTAGCTATTACGGTTTATGGTGACAGTCAGACGGACAGCGGAGGCTTAGTAGAAGGGTTCCGTTTTTACCTTTTAAGTACGGAAACCTTAAAACGAAAGGTAACGTTACATTACTGCACTATAACTCTTAAACAAATATTTTAATGCATTTCATATTCAATCACCTACTACGGAATCTTAAGCTATATTGACACACTCTTAACCACTTTATAATATATCTATTAAGTTTCGTAATAGCCATCAGTAATCGATGTGATAATTAGACATATGATCATTATGTGGGAAGTTTTATAATTATTTTTATAATTAACTCTTGTGACGAGGTTGTAGTTTTAATTACTTTCCCGTTAAAGATTTATTGTTTGGAAAATGCGAAGAAAAATATAAAACTATTATTTTTATTATGTTTCGTTTGATTCAATGTGTGTGTATTATGCTTGTTGTCTTTTAGAATGTTAAATCTAATCCAATAAAATTTGCAGTAGCTGTTAGAAAGATAATCTAGAAATGACAATGTCTTAAACCCCGAAGAAACGCGATGTCCCTATTCAAAACGCAGGTCAACTTGGTATTTCTAAAATAAGGGAACGTTTGGTCATGCATAAGTAAAGAGCGATCGGCAGCAAGTTGGTGACTGGTGTACATTATAGTCTAATTACGTCTCGATTATGATCACGCCGCGACATTGCATATTTCATGGCGCGTATTGTTGGCGCGCGAGTGTAAGCTAGACAATGTTTTCGCCTTCGGTACTCGGCGCTTTTCTATTGTTTAGGAATTTTGGGCCTCTAATAATGATTAATTTTGTATATCGATGTTGTATGAAGTCTGTTAGTAATATTAATATCTTACTTATAAGTAACACCGTCGGAAATAAAACAAATGTTCTTAGTATTCATAGAAAATATTGCGAAATAACTAGTAATTCTATAAACATAGATATTATCAAACAACAAAACCAACATCATAATGACCTTAATAGCAAACGAAGCTTAATAATTCTTAGTATTCACACACATTTACACACACATCAGCACGAGCCTAATTATACATCATTACTAATTGTACAATACAACGACTAAGAAGTATTCGTCTATTAATGACAAAAGCAATTAGGGTGCACGCACACATCTACATAGACCACGTGTTCGATTGTTGCTGTCTAAGTGTGCGGTTAAGATATACTTATGTATGTGTGTTGATTAATGAAATGAATTCTTAAGGTCGTAAAAAGTATGCAATGATTTGTATGGCGCTTGCTTCGTGACACTGAATTAATTAGAGTGTTGGCGCATGTATTTTTCAAAGATGGCTTTGTAAGAAAATCGTCTATACTTTTAATACGTTTGGGATTCAAATGATTGAGGAATATATTATTTTTAATGAATGCGATGTTTAATTTTTACGATTATCATTTGAATTGCACACAAGATATTATGGTTAAATTGAAAAATAATTTATTATAAAAAAGACACGGTCCTTATCATATAAATGAAATATAAGCATAAATTATGATAATTTGTATAGTATGTCTGTTAGAATCTAAGGTAATTTCCCAAGACAAGACAACTATCGCCATAACCAAATTGCCGTGTCTGTCAAAACCAAAAAGTATAATTAGAACTATGTGAAATAGAACGTACTAACACCACATTACATAATAATCATACTTCACCTGCAAGGGAGACTAACATTTAGAATATATCCATTAAATCTATCATTAGGACCCCACTGGCACCGCGCACGCGATAATCGACCTTAAGCACATAAAAACTTAAGTGGTGTATCCAGTACAAACAGATATTTTGCCAGAAAGGATGTTTACGAACTAGGCTGTTATCACGGGAAATGAAGGTCGAATCGTTATGAATTTTCGGAACTAGGTTGGTTGAATATCTGTTACACGTTAACACTTTAATTCTAGTCTATGCTGATAATTTAAAGCTGAAGAAATGTTTGTCTGAACGTGCTAATCTCATGATCTTCTGGTCTGATTTGAAAAATCTTATGTGTTAGAAATACCATTAATCAAGGAAGGTTATACATAAATATGTATAAGCTATGTAACATTATTCTACGAGAGTGAAGCCGCGTGGAACAGCTAGTTTAGAACATATCCACGAAATCTATCATTAGGACCCCACTGGCACCGCACATGCAGTAGTCGACTTTGTAGACATAAAAACTTAAGTGATGTTTCCAGTACAAACAGATATTTTGCCAGAAAGGATGTTTACGAACTAAGCTGTTACCGCGGAAAATGAAGGTCGAATAGTTATAAATTTTCGGAACTGTTACTTGTTAGGTTTAAAAAACATTAGATAAGCACAACTCAATAAATTGTCATTCGTATATCTGTTAGTATTGTAATAATATTTGCCAAACGAAATTAACCTCAATGACATTTCTTCGGTTACAGAGCTGACCTCTTATTGCATGGTTGATAGTTAACCCTAAAGATTTGCATGTGTTTATGTTGTATTTTTGTTTGACATATTTTACCTATATTCGTCCATTGCTTGGTGGCATTAGGCATGCATGCAGTTTGGCCAAGCTTGCATTATGCCTAACGTTAAGCATGTGTATTATTATTAAGTTTATGTATTTATTAATCAAACCCTAGAAAATCTCAATACTTTTGCACTATTATATTGCCAATTTGCCAGGTGTTGAAAGATATGCATACATTTGTGTACATTTGTACAGCTTATATAAGTCTAATGCTTGATGGTTTAAAACTTTTAAATTCTATTGCATTATATTATTACATATTTATGACATGAGCCTTCATTAGTCGAGAGCCCGATGTTCCTAAACTTGCAGGCGAGATGCCAGGCTTGCGCGATGTAGCAAACACTAGAGTGAGACCTTAATTCTATTGCAATAAACAATCATAATGCCAGGTGAGTGTCCATTCTTAGGATATACATGTGTTTGTGTGGCATGAGCTCACATTAGTCGAATGCTTAATGGTCCTAAGTATACCTAATTCTTATTTTATTGCCAGGTGAGCGCCCAGCCCTAACATATGCATGTGTTTGTGTTTGTGTGACATGAGTTCTTATTATTCGAACGCTTAATGGTCCTAAGCATACCTAATTCTAATGCACTAAATTATTTTATTGCCAGGTGAGCGCCCAGCCTTAAGATATGCATGTGTTTGTGTGTTTGTATGGCATGAGCTCTCATTAGTCGAATGCTTAATGGTCCTAAGCATGCGGGCGAGATGCCGGGCTTGCGCGATCACTTATTTCATTGTGACACACTATCCTGTATAGACTATTGTGTGATGTACATTAATATTGGATAAGCTATACTCATAGATGAAGGGATCGATTTGTTTGAGAATTAGAATATCTTGAAATTACTATTAAATTAGAGATTGCTTTCTTAGATAATAAGAAATATGAATAATTATTTATACTTAATGAATGTAATTTTTTGAAAATATAATGTCGATATTTATCCTAAATACATTTTATACACAAACAAGTGTTATAATTTAATCCGACTTAAAAACTTTCCTTGTTAAACAGTTACTTCAAATTTACTTACGTCGTACAAACAAACCGCCCCTTTATCTGTAACCTCAAAATAGATCTAATTTCTACTTCTATATCAATCTAATACAACTTCTAACGAAGGTAAATTATTTAGTGAGATCCTAATACCGTCCACTGCTGAAAGAACTTTCGGCTATTCTATAATTGTATTACCTGTAAAAAGGCTAATAACAAAGACGGCATTGTAAGCAAAGTTCCGATACTTACACACACATAAACGCCTAATCAACGCGCGGATTTCGTTTCGCAATCAACCGTACGAATTTCCACAGCCACGGGCGGCAATCGGAAAAATATAATTACCAACATAATCCTCAGCAAATTGGATTAAAAATGAAAAAAAAGTGGAAAGTGTTTTAGGGTGCGTCATTATTTTTTGCCGGGAAAGGGATCGCGAGCTAATTACGACAGATGGATCGTAGTATGTAATATCGCTAATTAATCGATCGACGTGTTTTTATTCGAGATATTTTGGTGTTCGAGTGTTGTTCGAGATCGAGTTTATGTACACTTGTCGCGTGATTTCTGTACAAATTAATATTGCGTATTTTTGCTACGTGCGTTGCGTAATGGGGTTGTTGAGTGTGTTTTGCAAATAGTGATAATAGGCTGCGACTAAAATTAATTTCAAACTGTGATATTGTTATCGGTAAAGGCTAATCTCATGTTATGAAGCAAAATAGTTTTAAAAAGGATACAGAATATGTAATGATATAAAACCCCCAAAATATTCAAACAATACTCTATACTTGATTTATTATTCAAAACTATGAAAAGATTTTGTGTATGTGCTTCGTACAGATTAATCATTGCTCATATTTTAGAAGCTGTATATAATATATTATAGAAGTCCGCAGCTTTATTTTTCCCAAAACACATACAACCCTTTATTAAATAATCCTAATTATTTGTTGCAAAAAGTATAGATTTAATTTAATTACATTGAATCGGATTATCGGGGACATAAGTTGATGTAGATAAATAGGATAGTATTAAAATTTTCGACAGACAGGACACTGCTACGAGGGTACCTGTCTCTTATGCTTTCAGAATTACTAGGTTTCCATGACGCTTCGGCATGAAATAGGACCCTTACCATACAGAACTGACGAATATGTAAAGTATATCATCAAGATTTTTGCAAGCATAGCTTTAAAAATAATCTCGTGTAACTTTTAATTAGAACGCCGATATATGTGACTGCAAGCACTTTGAAGTATTTAAGTGAAGACTGTGTCGTTAAGTCATTATGTAATTCCTTATTCATAATCATAACACCTCGCAATTCTTTCAAAAACTTTAAAATACGATAGCAGCTATGAAGCGAAAGACATCGCGAGGGGTGTTCGATAGAGCCACTTAATTTCACCCTTCTACCCTTCATTATAATCACCCCCACATAGACACTATCGTACACACTAGTGATTAGTGTATTTAATTTGAAAATGCTAAGTAGTTCCCTTGTTCTATGGCTGTGTGAGTGCTTTGTATGTGTGTAATTACTGGGGGAAGGCTAACCCTTCGTATCGCCGGTTCAAATGATTGCGATCGTAATTTTGTGATTACTAATATTTTCATGTTCTAATGTGTGTTATATCGATTTTAATGTATTAACGATTGTCACGTAGGTTAAGTGTGGCACGAATGTATGCAATTTATTTATTGGGTCAAGTTTATGTTTGAGTTTATTTCTAACAATCCTTGTATAATCCTTATTAAAAAGAGGTAAGCTCGAACGACCGTAAAGAAAAAAAGGGCAAAAAAGCGTGACCATCACAAACATGTAGGATACATCTTGAATTTCTAAAAGGTTGTGTGAACAAATTATAATAAAAAGATAATAATAAAATAATGTATTTCAATGAAGTAAATATTACGTATTTGACACTATCATGAACTATTTACATACTTCGGTTTAGCTTTTTTTCTATACTTAGAGCGAAATTGTCATAAAATATATTGTTGGTAACAATGTATGTCCTTTACTTGAGAATCTCGAGAAATGTGTATGTTTAAAGGATTTAAAAAGTGGTTTATGCTTAAATTATAAAATATATAAAAATATAATGTAGTACGTTGAGTGCGTTCTTAAAATAACAATTAATTTGTGTAAAACTAAGAGAACATTAGCGATTCACAACAACACTTGCAAAGGAGTAATGACTCGTCTGTCCATATAATCATAGAGCGACCATTACTCCGGTCTTGTAGGGTGACTACACGTTGGTTTCTTGCGGGATAAGTTTAAAGCAGTATAAATTTAGGTTTATTAAAGATAAAAGCAGTAAAAATATAGTTTGTTTTGTTGCTTTTTGATTAAAGAACGCTTTGAATATAGTATTGAAAAATCCCTGATACATTGTATAATTTGATTTTAGTCATTGTATATTAGTCGGGTTTTGTCTGCATATTTTCAATATTTAAAGAAACTAGTTTTAAATTTTATTTGTAAGTAATATAAATAAAACTATGAAATAGATACTTGGCGATTTCAAGGGGAAAATATATTTATAGTTATTAATATTATGATATTATAGTTATGACTAAGACCGCAAAATGAAGGCAGCGTAGTCACAATACACCGGGGGAGGCACTGAACGACATTAATTTCGCGAAATGAACCTCATTTACATTTAAATAAGGACGCCTTAGCCAGGATAAGTTGTGAAACTAGCGGCCGGGGGCACTCTTTACCCAAGCAAGCTGTATGTCATTAATATAATTCAATTCGAATATAATGTATCGTATATAAGAAATGTATTCGGAACTTAATTACTATGCATAGGGACCGCTGGGTTTGACAGTTTCTTAAATGGTATATTACGATTGAATGTAGAGCCTAATTGTATAGCCACCCTGGCTTGTCTTACTGTATTTGCCGCTACCAGTTTTAATCATGTATCTAATACTTATTCTTTTGCTTTTCTAGACACAATGCGAAAGGATTTCAAAATGCAAAGTCCTCAAGACTAAATTTTTAGTACAAAAAATATGTTGGAATATCGAAAAAGTAAAATAACACAAAAGTTAAACCCTAAATTGGACCGCAGATTTAGAAATCGATCTATTATTTTTCCATTTAATTTCTTAGAGGTCGGTTAAAATAAATACCCTAACAAAAATCATCTCCAAACTTCTCTGGAACTTTTAACAACCGGCCAAATTGGACCGCGAAAGAGGATCATCAATAACAAAATTAAAAATTTCCCAATTTGAATTTTAATTGCATACGATTATAACCGAATCACGGGTGCCTAAGCCTTCGTTTTTTTGCGTTTAATAATTCATTGGAACCGCCTCTAACTAGCCGCGTCTGGATCGGGCCGGTTTAGGGGTAAGTTTAATCCTTATAAATTTCCTTTTTACACAAAGCAATATAAGTAATTAGCATAATTTCGTTGAGTAAATGAAATATGGTAATTAGGGGGGTTAACCCCTTCTCGGGGAAAAGAAAGGGGGGTAGGGTGGACCCTTCGGGCGCATCCTCATTGATACTCGTCACTCGATGTAGTGATGATTACAATTAAATTATACGCTATTCACAGCCGAGCTTTGTTATGATTTTGACGCGCAGATTCATTTCTTGGCCCGTCCTCTGATTTGAAGTATGTTATATTTCAAATTATTAATCATTTTTAAGTATGTGTAGTATTCATACTTTACCAGTATTATTTAAGGCATTTCTTTTAAATATGTTTGTTTTTTTGTAATAATTTTTTTTTTTGACTTCATTGACTAATCAATGAAGTCAAAAAAAAAATTATACAAATGCTTGCAAAGGTGACTCACATAAAATGACACATCGCAGCTAGTGCATATATGTTAGCTATACGTTTTTAATAGTCAAGAAGCTTCTTGTTAAACATATTAATTAAAATATTTCTATCAAACTTTGTTAGTCACCTAAAGACTAGTCTAATAAGGATTTTTATAGCGCAAAAAATACGCATAATAGCAGGTAATTGCGAGTATATTCAAATACACTTCAACCATGCGTAACTACTCTTTGAGAAGCGAACGAAGAAATATATGACGCCAACACCTCTGATTTTATTTCTAAGCGAAACAATCGAAACGTGTTTATAGATATACAAATATACCGGAAAAAGCCCACTCAATAGAACTCCAATTAAAATTAAGTGCTAATAAAATTCGAAAGGAATCGAACCGACGAACGCTCCACTTCGTGAAATGCCTCCGCGATAAAAGGTCTTCGAAAACACAATACAGAACCCTTGCCTCTATGTTAGAGCGGGACCCTTATATCCAAGACGAAATATGTGTGAAAGAGACAGCTACCAATTGGAATTAATTAATTATAATTAAGTTTTAAGTTGACGCGCCAGTTACGAGTAAGCGTAGACTTTCGTTTAGATTCGCCTGTGTGGGTAATAGTTTCTGTTTGTGTGCAGTATCGATTTAAACTATGGCCAGAGATAATGAGCTAGGGTGGATTGTAATAAGTTTTTGAGGTCGATTGAAACACTAACCGACTAAGGTTGATGTACCATCCACTTATCGGAATTTAGAAAATGAAGAGGCTCGTTTAATTTGGTCGGTTTATCGAGCTTTGTGCTGATATGATTACACGGTATTATTCGGATTAATTTAATAATGTTCCGAAATAATAAACGAAATATGAAATAGACTGGAATCGTGTTATTGAATAGTTATAGATTGGATTGCTATCTAAAATGTATTTATCCACTGACATGTAGATAATTCTGGCGACTTGTAAAGTTTTATAAAAGTTTCGGGTAAGTAAGTGATAATTATTTTGCATTGAAAAGAGTGTAAAGATCGATATATTAAAAAAGTTATTCGTTAATTATCATAGTCATTATAGACCTTTTAATTTTTTTATTACAAAACTGTGTTTTTCGTTCAATTATTTTATCACCCAATATAATATCTTGGTAATAAAAATGCCTTGTGTCTTCAATCAATACACTTCAAAGTTACATGAAATTAAATTTCATTACATATATTAATTAAAATAGTTACTATAATCTCTTCGATTAATTTAGAAATGTTTATTTCTAAATCTACATAATACACTCCATATTGCTACAAAAAACGTTTTAACCTTTATCTTCAATTATTAGGTAATTTGTTTACCAGCTCGCGAAAAACTTGAAGGAGTTAGTACATGTTGTGTTAACCTGAATTTTTGGCAGGTTAATTTGAAAACTTTTTGTTTTTAAAGAAAAGCTTATATCAACATGCTTACATGATATGATTCGGCATTATTGTTGACCCAATCGAAAAACAAGATCGGTGCGCTTATTTTATTTTTAAATTTATACTTTTATTATTTTTGCGCCTGTTTACTTATGTTATAGTTATTGGTTCTTAAGGTATCTTCCTAAATGTATGTCAACCAAGTTTGTAGTGTAACTTTTGCATTTAATTGAAAAACGAAATGCACGTCAATAAAACTTTTTTTTTATTAAATGTTACTCACTCATAAGAAGGCTTACGAAATTGACAAAAAAATTTTAACATAAAAAATATAATGTTAAAAATACAACATACAATTTTTTAACATAAAATTTTTTGAAATTTTTACTCTTTAAAATTTAAATATAACTTCTTAAACAAGTAATGAAAGTTAAACTAAATCGCATTGTCAATGCTTCTTAACCAATATTGAACTACACAAACCAAATTAAAAATTAGACTCAAAGCCATCAACGCAACCCGTATCAAAATCTACATACACATTAAACAAGGCAACGTAAAGGTTATCTCGAATTGATATTAAACCTTGCATGTCTCCAGTCCAGTTCCTCATCCAAAATCGATAGTTCCTCCCCGTTCTCCCCCTGTTGTTATAGTGAGGCCGCTCCTAATTCGAGCCCCACACGTATGCCGATCTTTGTCGTCTGACCCGCAGGTGGAATGCGTAGATGCGGCATAAGTGCATTATTATTGTACATATGAGATAATTAAAGTATACTAAAATTGGAATTTATACCTTTGTCTCAATTTTTTATTAGACTTAATGCTGGTACTAGTCAACTTTATCGATAGCCTTCGTATTTGTTAGCAATTTAACAAAATGTTTACAATAGATATTTTTAAAGTTTAGTCTCCATACGTATGTCGATCTTTGTTAACTCACCCGCAGATGGAATGTAGATGCGGCATTTGTTCATAAGTGCATTATTGTGATAGAATGAAAAGTGAAGATACATAAAAGTTTTAATAAATAAAAAGTTTTAGTATGTTGGTATGACTAGTTCGTATGCGAGCTTAGACTATTATAAGTGAAGATAGTCTGTAAAGACTTAAGTTTCGCTTGTTTTTGTCAGATCGCCCGTGATGTGTAGATGCGGTATTTTCTGAATAAGTGCATAAAATTAGCTTCTTATCAATTTGTGATTGCACGTATTGCAATACTGTAACTACAATAAGCTTAAATATAATAATTATCGAAAAATTCCTATCACTATTTGGCACAGTTAATAGTATTTCGTTTTAATATCATTCACTGAAATGAAAAGTCAAAGTCAAAGTCATTTATTTGCTGAAAATGTACATGTGATGTTCTTATAATATAAAAATCCAATACATTTTGCCCATAATTAAGGCGTGCAAATATTAAAAGTATGCTATATAATAACAAAGAATTTATAATTTATAATATATTCATAATAATATAGAAAGCATTAATCTTTATATTAACACTATCTTACATAATTTATTTGGAATTGTCATATAATTATCAATATAGGTTTTGATAAAAATGTCAAATACGTCTAATCAGTTAAATAATAATGTCACGGAATCTTTTCAAATTTATATATAAAGAAGTCATTTACGGAGTAAATGAAATGAGTAAAAAAAACGTTGAATGAAAATTTTACAAAGAAGATTACATATAAGATGACTTATCCATTTATTTGAAAATATTTTTAACTCAGAGATGCCAACCACGATAGGATACCAACACGCAAATTGCTTTTTATGATAACTTCTTATTTAAGAATTTTCAAATACAGGTTGTTTAAAAAAGGTCCCGGAGCTTTATTTTAGTAATAGAAAGTGTTTCGCAACTTTACAATCATCTTTGAAAAGAGCGAAACGGTTTATAAAAATATTAACCGTGTTATAGAAGCTGTGAAAGCAACATTTATAATTACCAACAAAATGGTGTTAAATAGAGCCGAAAACATTTTATGCGAGGACATGAAAAATCAAGTTATTTCAAAAAGGACGGAAGTTTAAAGTGAAGAGGCCGAAATTATTCGGAATAAAGGGAGGCCGCAGAGCGTGTATATAAAAAGTGCAAGTGGCGTCTAACGTTGGCGCGAACTTAAAAAGATAAGCTTTGAGAGGAATTGTAAAGGACTCGGTACGTATCGTGCTCCGGCCGATTTAACGTGCTTTATTTTGTAAATATCTCGTTAAGCTGTTTATTATTAAAGATTTTATTGTTCGTTTTTCTAAGAATTGCAATTGTTGGCTTTGTGTTTTGATAAGGGAATAAAATAACTACTTAAGTGTGTATGCTAAAAATTGTGTTATGTGTTTATGTATTATGTACCTATTACGAATTTAAACAACAACAATTTATTATACTTATAAGTTTTATATGATGAATACTTCGAGCTATTGATTTATTTTTAAATATATAAAAAGCGTAAGTAGCGTCTAACGTTGGCGTGAATTTAAAAAGATAAGGTTTGAAAGGAATTGTAAAAGAGCCGGTATGTATGCGGCCAATTTAACGTGCGTTATGTTGTTAAGATCTTGTGTAGCTCTTTTTAAATTAAGTAAGCATTGTGTTAATTATCTGTAAATTTTCATGATTTGTAATACGGATCCATTAGAAGGCGACTCAGTAGTACGTGTTGTAAATATCTTATTGAGTTCTAAGCCTAATTGTACAAGCTTAATGACGATGCTAAACCAGAGTGACCGAAACACACTTTTGTGCCGTGGATGACTCAGGCTCCAAGGCCGTTATTTTATTCCACATTTTTGCGAGTTTTGTTAAAATAATGGGATAATTGCATAAATGTAAGGTGGCATACCTTATATTTAAGATTGTGTCACATATTTATAATTTTCCAAGAATCCGTTACTAGAAGGACGTCTATAATTAAAGGTTACAAATTACAATGTTGTGAATAATATTGTTTGCATAGCAATACTTGTTTATGACATAATTACTATTCTATGACAATATACAATTTTAAGAAAAGTATAGTCTAACTTAAATATTGTTGAAGTATTATTTTCGTTGTGAAATCCAAAACGTATAACCAAAAAAGCTCATGATATATTTTAACTTGTTTATGAGTAAAACAGTAACTTTTATTTATTTGTCATATACAAATATATCCTCAATGTAACAAATTAATTACTAACATCAACGTCTAATTTAGAATTAAGGCTTAACGTATAGAAAGTATAGTTTAATTCAACCTTGAAATATTGGGACTCCCTCAGTGTCGCGGTGACAATATTTGCCCGCGCGACCACCGACTGCATGCCTAGGGTTGATACGCGGGTTTATCGGGATTCTTTACTTAATAACAATAAAAAAAAGAATTTTGTAAGAAGTACAAAAAATTTAAATAAAAGACGGGAAAACAGATATTGAAGGGGATAAAATTAATAAAAATGTGTTCATTTCATTTCATTATCAAAACATATGATGGTACAACGATATAATTGAAATGGCACCTGCGCTAAGCTGTATATGATTAATTAATACAACCCGAAATGTTCAACATTCTAAAAACTCATTTGATTAAAGTTTTATTTTAAATTATGGAAGTATAATCTATTTTTTTAGTTATTTCTTATAAAGAACAAATACCTCATTCATTATGCCACAACAAGCATAACGTTTCTGCTATAAATACTGCTCAATTAATCGAAACTAAAGAACTCATAAAACCTAATAACGTCCATAAAAAACAATTACCCATAAGTTCTTGTTATCAAATTAGCGATACCTAAAATAGTTAACAAAAGCAATAAACCAGTTAACTCTATAAATTTTACAAGCGGCAACCCTAGAAGAGGCAATGAAAAGTCGGTTAAGCTAATGTTATCGAGGAATAAAAATGTATAATAAAATAGAAACACGCCGCGTGAGGAAACAATTTGCCGCAGGAGACTGGAAGATTTCGTGCCGACAAATTGAATACGAGCAAAAAACAAACTTAGACCGCTTTAATACGTTTTAGAATGAAGTGACGGCGTTGCGCAGAAAATTCCTTAAATTCTCCACGGCTCATCACACGAAATTCAACTCTGCCACGTAGCTTCCTAAAGTCTATTTTTGTGTGGGTTACTGTGTCGACAATTCAGGAAGAAAAGAGAGTTTTCCGGTTCGTCGGGGCGTCGTGACATTTGTGTTAAGCGGGGCTGTGGGAGACCCGCCATTCATAAAGAACAAGCTATACGATTTATTGCTGGAGACTACAAAATAAAACATTTCTTTGTTTTATTGTTATAAAAATTATTTTTTTACAAATTTAAAACAAAGTTAAGTAATGTCTATAGTATCTAAACATCAACAAAAAGTCTATAAACAACATACAACGATTATAGACGCTCAAGAAAAAACGGCTTACATATCAAGTTCGAAATCGGAACGCTTTTTCTAACCCGGCAAGGACGCGCTTACGATGGCACCTGTTGCAGGGTCACGTGACTTTTTTGCTCCAAGGACGCGCGCCTCCTTCGCTCATTCATGGGCGGGAACCCCCCGCTCCTTACGGGGGTTAGAGATTTTTTGCTCCCCTACGTGTACCCGAGGGCTTTCACCTACGGTTTCGAGGTCACGGCGGGATATTGCGAGGTTGTGCTCGTCGTTTTGGCGTGCCTCAACTTTGTTTAGGAGTTCCCTCTTACTGGGCTACCGGTGATCGCTTCGGGCAATGACACGTAGCCTTTACGAGTGTTTAGCAAGGTAAGTGTTGTCTTGGGAAGGAAAATACGTTTATTGGTTGCAGTTTGGGAGTAAAAATCATGGTAATAAATTGCAATTTTTCTATTTTCTTATTATTTTCTTATGGAGTTAGAGTCCAATCTCGTTAACATAAATAGCTTTCTTTTTTAAGTTTCTTACTCTGAACGACTTAAGGTAATTCGTTGGAAACATAACTTTCTACAACACAATGATAAATATTGTCTAAGACTTAAGGACCTCGTTTTGACAGAGTTTTATTAACAAAACGTGATTTCTTTTTCGTTACAACTATATCTTATAAGTATACACATGTATCAATCAAGTGCATGTAAGTAGTAACACGATCGCACAAATGATTCTTATTTTTGTATACATTACCCGTTATTATAGACTTAACCGGATTCTAATTAAACCCTGTCCCTGATAGTGCACCGTGGAGCTGTAGACTGCGTAATTTACATTAATCCAATAATTGCATGGAGGTTTCCTAGTTAGAAATTCAAATGAGATGATGTACAGTGGGGGGCGGTCTTGGGGGGGGCAGTCGAGGAAACGTTGCGGCTAACATGGCCCGATTATCTGATTCGTACACGCTTGCAAGATCTTTGGTGACGAAAAATGGGCAGTGAATTAAATGTGTTGCAATTGAGTGTTTGTGTACTATGTTGGTTGGGATAAGGGAATTATGATGTTTATGTTACTTATTTGAAATTAGTTTTTGTAGAAGTAATTTTTAATTTAAAAAAGTATATTAAGAATAACTTTTTTGCAATGTATTTTGATATTTGCAATATTTGACGACACTTTAATCAAATATTTGTCCTGTCTTCTAAAATACCATCTTTAAAAAAAAAAGATGTATCATTGTTATAATTAAATTTTTGTACTTTTAATTTCCTATTGTACTATTAATATTTTGTACACATAAATTTCTATTTCTATTTATTATTCCTATAGTATTTATATGAAATAAATTATGATTAAACTTTCTAAAAGTTAAAAAAAGATTGTAATATTTTTCTAATTTCGTCTAATACAATATCGCCATAAGTTCTTACAATTGAATTATGTCTTAAAGAAATACGGTTGATTTTATACTAAAAATCATTATTTTTCCATCAATTACTGTTCAAAAGCAATTCCCTGCTCAGGACAAAATAACTGATATCTTCACTTTTCTTTATTTGAACAATCAAAGATACCATACAATCACAAGATCTCCATTTATCCAGAACAAAATTGTCAAAGCTAATCGTATTGCTATTAAAATGTATGAGGTAGAGGTACCCACTACCCAGTGATTGACCGTCTAACCGAAACGCAAGGAACGGGGTGGACGGAGCGGGCGGCGTCGACGCCTTAGTAATTTCCGAAATCGCTTGTCGACAATCAGAATAGTGCTGCGCTAGCTGCGTTTCGAATAATTAGATCTCGATCTGCATCTAATTGTGACGATAGTCATTTGTTTCACTTGAGCCAATGCCGTTTTGTTCGACTCCGAGGCGAATCTGTTAATGAAATTAAAAGTTTGCGAAGTTTGTTTTAGTTCCAGCTAAATGTTTAATGCTTATGAATAAAATAGACTCTTCTAAAAATACTATTAAGAGATACAATGTCAGTTTTTAAACAATATAGTGTACATGATATAGATGATATTGCTTTATTATCATGTCATTATTAGCTAATATAAAATAATGGGAACAATCTAAACAGGAGTGCAGAGCGTCGACACCAGGCCAATCAGAAATATAATTAGATTGAGGCCGACGCCTAATTGTGATAGTCTCAAGTTGCTTGCCCCTAGATGAGAGCTCAACTGGGCGCATTGCTAAATCAATAGCTGACCTAACGTTCTCGTCGAAGGATATGTTCAAATAAGTTATTATTCTAATCTGAATTTCAAAGATTTTAATCCTATACAATTAAGATATGACTTTTAGCGTGTAAATCATTTGAATGTTTAACGTAAAATTATATCGGCGATATCGAGGAACCGATAACTGTTCTTTCAACCGCTGATCACCCCATGAATTCCACGGAACCTACGGACAGTCCGTCATAATTTCCAACTTCAAAAGTAATACCATCAACTCGGTGTTAACTTAATTTGAGTCACTTTAACAAGTCCAATTAAAGGAATTTGTGTTTCTCTTATCTTCAATATAACATTGAGCATAATTTCAAATTATATTTCAAACTTTCCGATAATGAAGGGTGGGTGGGAGAGGGTTGGGCGGGTTGCGGGGAGCGCCACTTCGCTTATTTCATTAGTTACATAAATTCTCCTATTGAGGATGGCTGGCAGAAAGGGGACGGTTTACCCTTATTACGAGAGTCTCCTTATCAATACAATTATTAATATAATAATATTATTATTGTAATAATTTCAGAGCGAAGTGGAAAGAGGAGTCGTAGCTTAACTTTGCCAGCAATAAAGGGTGGTGAGAGATAATGGAATGGAAAACAGTTTGAAGTTTTATTGGAAAATTGGTGCCGACTAATTGGTAGCATTATCGATCTATTGGCGACTCGAGTAGCGGACAAGTAAATAGCTATTTTTAATTAAGTAACTTGGATATTTTATAGCGAGTCGAGAAGGTCAAACTGTGCCCGGTTCGACTTTCGTCTGTAATTTCGTATTATGATAATTGTGTTGGCTTTTTAGCCTCAAAATTTCAAACCGGTTTGAATTTATTAGATAATTAATGAAGATCGTCTAGATTTGTGTTACAGAATTAAACAATAGATGGGAGATAAATTATTCAAATATCGATATATAATACAGACCGAGTAATCATATCGGCCTAAACTAATGAAACCTCACATATAGAAATTGAAACTAGGTTGAAGGTAATCCCGACCCCGGAGATCCATAAGTATAGCCATAATTCCTAAGGGCCACGTCTCATTATAACACTAATACAAGACTCATCCCGAAGTTACGGTGAATACATTAAAGGGTTCAATCCTTACTGATGAGACATCGGTCGGGTGGGGTGCCTCCCACCCGGGCGGGGTCGCTCCGGGCACTGGCCTGGCTAGGGGGAAATAAGGCAGGCATTATAGGAGATAGCGTTCATTTACATTGTCCAATAACTCCAAGTAGTGTCCGAGCGAATATTAGTTTATGGCATGCGCTGCTTCTCGCCCCGCTCGCACATATATAATAACTGGCCCGAAATACTGGACCATATCTTAAATATTTTTAAAGAAGGGTGGAATATTTGACTCGGTAATTCGATTTGGTTTTAATTAACGAGATGATGATTTTAATAAGGAAAAAAATGGGATTGACGTTACAAGGAGGAAATTTAGAGGTTGATTTGTAGTTGAAGTTTTAGTGCAGTTTTGGAGTTGATAATAAGACAGAGTACGCACTGTTGGAAATATACGACGTTCGTATCGGAGAGTGGCATGCAGGGGACGTGCTTGCCCGGTGCACGGGTAGGGTTGGCACAGCAGATTAATTCGGATTATCCTTATTATAGTATGGCTAACATGACTTCGTTTAAATGGAATTTTGACGTGTGCTATGATTTATTGCGTTGGAGCTTTAGTGTTGCAATATTTTTGTGTAAATATAGTTCAAAATTGCATTATTGTTTCGCATAACTCTGGTGATTTATGTATTAGATAATATTATTAAAATCTTTACTTTAACTATTTACTGCTACAAGTAGTCACCGGCAAGTTTACCATCAATCTAACGATTTTGTGTTTGTACAAACACCAATAGTATTAGGTCGGTAAATGACATTTCTTGCATTTGCATTAAACCGCATTTAAAATTTAAAAATCTGTTCAACTAAGTAACTATAAGTACTAAAAATGTCCTGACGAAACACCAATGACAACTTCTTTAAATCTACCCTCAAATGTAAAACATAATTCGCAGACCCGTAAACTTTGAGATGACCTTTCCGACAACCCTATTAAAAGCAAACGTAAACAGTATCAAGATATACAACACAGTCTTCAGTCGTACAAAGGCTAGGCTTTATTCTACTTCAGTGTGGGCACTATCCTAATTATTAAGGCCGGCAGCAAGACTTGGAAATCCATTGTTTGGGAAAGGTAATATTATTACTAGGAATACTCAGATTATTCCCCTAAAGACCGAACATCGGATATATTCCAAGATAGGATTTATATGCTGTTTGGTAATCTGTGTTCCGAAATTGACTTTAAATAAACAAAATGGGTAATCAACATACACAACTATTGTGCATTGATAGTGGCCTATTGCCTTCATTGATAGTGGCCTATTGCCTTATTGCTTTCTTGGATTCCTTGAGAGGTTATTTTCACAAACACAAAGTTTAATACATACGTCTGTTTTGGTTTAGTAATTATTAAATTAGATTTACTACTAGATGATCGTAACGTCGGTCCCTACGGTAAATGTTTTCACTCTAACTGGACATAGATGGTTGATCTTTTATCCTAGAACTAAAATAGTCGTTTAAAATGATTTGAATAGTACGCGTGTCTTGATAAAAAGTTTATTTCTATTAAATATGTTTATTTTTTTATCAATCGCTATTTACGTTTAAAAATGCTCATTGATAGCGGTTATTCTGCAAGAGAAACTTGCACGCGTCCATTTTTCACATTATTTCATCTTTCCGATAAAATAAAGACATACAATTACAGAAGACAAATTAATGAGGCTAATTATATGTAAATTACCACGATTGCTCTAGCAATAATTATGCCATTATGCAGTTATCTTATTATTTTACATGCTTGGTTCCATTTATAAGAAATCTGATTGTAATCACCATAAAAACGAGATTAATCAAATTGTTTTCCTTGAGTAGAAGAGACACTCAATGAAGTGATTCAAAAGGAATATTACATAATTCCTCGAATAAAAAACGGTCAGTTTTTAGGTTATGATTTTAATTCTTTGAAAAAACCAGCGGCATATTACAAAGAGATGGATACGGATATTCATTAAGAGACACGATATTTTTTTCTTTTTTAACCAAAAAATATTTTGATGTTACAATTCTGTATCTAGGAAGTACACAATATCACAGATCGTGCAACATGCAGTTTTACAATGTAGCATAATAATAACGAATTTGCCGTATGCTGATATATGTTTACATAATGAATGTCTCTAGATCCCTCTCTGCTATGAAATCCGTTCCTCGGACAACAATTAGCGTCTAGATTATAACAAAACGTCATAAATATAACTTAGGATGTCCTCTAAGCATAAATTCATACGTGGCCACACGCACGCATCGTACCGTCAAATAAACTGGCAGTTTAATCAAAGCCATTAGACGAGTGAGCCAAACACCGCCGACCAACCCACTCTGAGCCGTGAAAATTACCTCAATACTCTCTCCGTGTTTATATTTAACGATGTTAGTGCAACCTACGGAGCTCTATCTAAACTGGTGGGTGGCTGTAGCTTATGCCTTTAACGCCTTGCTGGATGTTGACCAACGCCAGGAGGCGGGAGGCCATGCGTTCTTAATAAAGATGGCGGAAACAACATGGCCGTTTTGGCGCGAAATTTGGATAGCAACTAATGAGTACATGTTCTAGGTCGTCTTAGAGGCTTTGTTCGATCTTCGACCTATATTCCGATAAGTAAGGCTTCGAAGTCTATACATAACCCTATACTCTGACCATTTTCAACATCTCATATACCTACATATAAAAGTATCTTATTACTTAAGTTACTACACTTTCTTGTAAAAATAATTAGTGTCGGTAATAGCGTGACTGCGTGATAATCATGACCTTATATACTTTTCAGAGAACTTATTTCGCTCACATCAGAGTACGTTACTTTCCAATATTAGTATGCAGCACTCCATGCAGGGGTCACTCCAAACAGTAACTAACTACCCGTCTTGTTCGTTGAAACCACGACAGCATTTATCAAGTCAGACATCGAATACATTAGACTGGCCGATACAGCCTGTAATGAGAACCCAACCTCCCTTAAATTATTCACGAGAATAATCTTATTACATTTACATATTAATCAACGGATTTTAATTATCCCCCACCCCTTCCTTCATTTTCTCGCGTCGATTGAAGATGCGACATTTATATTTATTAATAGTTTGGGTTCAGTATGTTTTGGGATTTTGAATTATTTTCGTAATTAAGGGACGGCAAAAGATATGGTTACCTATATTGTTTTTCTTGTATTTAAAAGTTTTTTTATTAAGAAAAAATAAAATAAAAAATATTTTTGTTTTTTTTTTTACGATTTGTGTATGCTTAATATTAATAAATAGTATTAATACTTATTTTGACGATATAATTTGCAGATATTCTAGTAAATTCTGATTCAGAAAAAATGATGCATCAAGTTCCATCTATGACGTAGGTCTCGACTGGATGAATTAGTGTAAGCATTAGAATTGTTTACTTATATTATGACTCGTTATCTTAGAGTTAACAAAATTACATTGCAAAGACATGCTTTATAGAAGAAACACTCACAGAAACCTGTATCAAATGTATAAGCTCTATGTTATAGCAATCCGTTAGACCATTTATTTGAAAACCTTCCGCCTATTGCGTAATTTAAGACAAATGATAGGCATGCTTCTAGGCTGAGATTATTTTACATTAAAACAGATTGATGGTATTTATTTATTATGCAAGTAAGTAAGTATAATAAGTATTTAAATCTATTAATATATTTTGTGTACAGAAGTGGGTATAAATGTATATGTGAGTGGGTACTTAAATCTGTATTATACATATTTTAAAACTTATTGAATATTTATAACAATAAATGTTACCTCGATTTGTTAAAATTGAAAGCTGATGAAGTGATGAGTAATATAATTATAATACTCAGTCGATTAACTTACTCATTGTATATTCTTGCTGATAAACCCTTACCTGAAACAAAGAATAGTATTTTTATATTACAAATATACTTAAATTTAATAATTTTAACGAGTATCATACTGGCAATGTTTAATTAATTATAAATGAATAAAGTGTCAATGGCAAAAATCGATATTAAAATGTAGCAATAACTTGCCTCTTTAATTTAATGTAAAACTTATCGCTGATTTTAATCGATGATAATAAATGGATATATATCAGGTTGCAAAAACAATCAACAGTATGAATTCGTACCAAAGATAATAAAATTAAAAAGATAAGCGTGTTTTATCATCAAGCTCATTTGGGAGCAAACTGAGGATTTTAAGTTCGAAGCGGTGGGCGGGGTGCAAGGGAATCTGAATTACGGCTACTAAAGAAGCCAGAGGCGGTTGTAACCTTTTTATATTCGGTCAATTAATGAAACTTCTATATATAGCAGATACCTTTTTATGCTATAGCAGGCCAGCGGAGCATGCGGTTTACCTGATGTTAAGTGACTGACCGCAGCCCATGAACATCTACAAAATCAAAGTGACGCAGATGCCTTGCTAGCTTGAAGGAAAGAGAGAGAACAATAAGGAGAGAATTAATGGTGGGAAATTGAGAGAAAACTAGAACAGGATGGGAAAGGAATGGGTTGGGAATACAGGCATCCGGGCCCGCTCTCCTAGGCTACGAAACACAGTGCAATACTGCTTCAAGCTGATCTCACGCTGGGGCTGGTAATTTCACCAGTGCGAGCTTGGCCCAATCGTGCGATGCTCGGCTCCCATTCTTTTATTTACTGTAGATGTTATACAGCAGAATTAGTCTTTATCGCTTTTTACGACATGGCAACACATGTATTCTAACCCATCGCCACACGAGTAGAATTGGCCTCATTAATAATCGACGTTAAAAAAATTTATTAGGTTAAATAAAGATTTATCTATCAAGAAAGGCTTATTAAACACTAAAATCATTCAACACAATCAATGAAATAAAATTAACGCAATAAAATGCCGTACCATTACAATGAAAGTTGTCTTGCCATATACCCACAGTTTAATTGTATTTTAATAAGGATATAATTTAAATGACAAAAAAATATATTATGCCACGTAATTAAAAATCCAGCTTACTTGCCGATGAAGCCACGATTGTATCGCATACGTTTTTAAACCACAATAAGCTATTGAAATTTTTAATTGTGTTTACAGACCCGCACTTTTCCCTATGGTTTAATTTCAAATGCGGATTTAAGACCTTCAATAACTGCGTGATAAATCATGTTACAAAATTATATCTTAAGGGAATAATAATCGAATCTTCAGTTATAAGCATAAAGATGAACGCTCGATATAAATTAATAAAATTGCATAAGTACGGGTAGTCAAATGTAACGATCACCCGTTGATTGGCTCCACTTATTTAGTTTATTAAGTTCTGTTTACTTTTTCTTGTTAATCATTAATCTTTTGAAAGTCGGGTAATGAAGCTGGATTTCTCGACTTTAATTTTAGCCTTTCAAAACTGTAATTATATTCGGTGTCGTAAATAATGTGATTTTTAGTGTTTAATTTAATGTTAACTGGTTTTATGATATGTGTGTAATGAACATAGAGAGCAGAACAGAATGATATTGTCTCGTATGTAGTTCCTGTGGTGTATCGTTTTAAAATACGATCTTCATTTTTTATTATGTACGTAATATAAAGTTTAGTTTTTTTTTTATTTTATTAAAATAACAAATCCTTTATTTGATTAATTTAATATCATTATACATACTTGAGTTTTATGAAATACGGTCCCTTCCAGTATTTTAGTGTAGTGTTTAAAATAATTATCCTTTACGCAACCGGTCCGACATTTAGCATTGAATGATTAGTGATAAATTATAGCTTACTCTTAATTAACTGGAACCAGTTATAATACAAGTGCTCGTGAAATTAGTTCAATAGAAACTTAAAGACCCGTTTGCGAACATAAGCATCTAAAACAATGTTTCATTCTCGTTGGGAATTCAATTGTATATTGGTTGGTTTCTTAGCTGTTTTGGACTTAATTACTTTAAAAATCTGTTACATTTTTAGTCGACTTTCCAAACAAGTCGGTTATCAATTCGTAGCGTTTTTTGGCTGACTTACTTGCATTATCAGTAAGTGTTTTAAAAGATGACAATAAATTATAAACATGTAAAACTTTGGTATCAGCTGACTGTGAAGATTTTCTAAAAAATCATTTCTGAGATAACAATCGAAAGATAAATACAGATTTGAACAGAACATACGCTTAAATTTTGAAAGGAAATGAACCCTTAAACGCGTAACAACGGTAAAACAGGTCTTAATAAAATGCATAAATAAAAGAAATAATCGCCTGCAATATCTCATTACAGCGTACAAGTCGAAAAAAGGAAAGTATTGAAAAAGTTAATTAAATAAAAAGCGAATATCGCGACACCGAGGCGCGGGCGCACGCGATCGCACTTTGCATATTGATTAGATTCGATTCAATTGTGCAATATATTCCAAAATATTTTAATATTCATTCCTGAGACGTGTACTATGGTTAGAAATTTGAATGCAAATTGAAGATGCCATGGTAAGTTATGCAGAAATCTCGATAATTATTCGAAATTAAGATTAATTCATTCTATAAATCAATACAAATTATTGTCTGAGATTAAAATAATTTTAATAATTGCATAATATGTGACGTAAATTATAATACTCATTTACAAATGAACAGTTTGAAGTTTTCGATCGTTGCGATTTACACAATAAAAATGCCTGTTGGTGAGAAAAAAACTAATTTGGATTTCGTTCATTGTATTGAAATAAGTTCTTTGATTGGAACTTGGTGTTCTGTGAGTAATATCAGGGAAAAGAAACAATTTTACCCATTTTTAACAAGATATAGCTTGAATGAGCTATATCCTGTTAAAAATGGGTAAAATTGCTAAAGAATAAAACTGAAATAAAATTGAGTTCTTATACTAATTTAGGCATTCACTAAAGAAGCTTTTTAGGTTTTAAGCTTGGAAACCTTTTTGTAACAACTTTAGCATACACAAATTTTATAACTTGCTGTCGAATTTCACTACGATATGTTTTCAGAGAATGGAATTGGTATCATATTTTTATAATACCTCCATTACGTCTTGTCAGCAATCGTGACATCATAACTGGTGTACCGGCTTCATTAAACGTTCTTATGTTGCAAAATCTTTGGATATATTTAATCTCATTTAGTGACAGGAAACCTCGAACCGATTATAGTCAAGGAGCGTGGGAAGATATTGCTATTTGAATGTAAACTTTAATAGTGTAGAAATAGATGCGATATTTAGCTAAGGTTATTGCGATAAGTAGCGAAAGCGATGCTTAAATGTTAGATACATTTTAAACAAGTATATAATCGCGTCGATTATCGAGAACTATTTATCATAAAAGTAATGCGGTTGTCTTATCTGAGAGGACATTAAGAGACTAATTTTTTAAACACTTAATGTCTTGTAACGTTAACGACTGGCAAGGTGAATCTATTTGTTATCGATGCAATATTATTAATATTATATTATTTTAATTAAAACTAAGAATTCTGTTTATGTTTAATTCTGCATCGTATCTCGATTCATTAATGAAATTGTAATGGCATTAAGTGAACTGACATTTCTGGATTCAGTGCGCAATAAAGTGTATTATTAATTTAAAATTGCAGCGTACACACCGCTTACTAACATAATTCAAATGAGCCTTTCTTAAGTAAGTTAAAATCAGTACAATTGCGGGTAATATCATAACTTCTCATTTAGAACTTTCCACCGGTCTCCTGGCCAACAATCTTACTTTAATTGCAGCCAACATGAATTATAGCCGACTTATTACAAACCGCTCCTGTTTCAATACGCTAGGTGCTATTCTGGACATTTATACGGAATTGAGATAATCATTAATATTTCACGTTTTATAAGACGGTTTAGCGCAATTATTTTAATGATATAGCTAACACAGCCTATTATTGTGCTAAATATATTATTAACTTATTTTGTGTGTGTGTGTGTTTTCTTTTTATTTTACAACATTGTTAAGACAGGATGTAATAAAATAATTTCACAAATTAAAACAAGAAAGGGAAAAATTTAAAAACAGTACTTTCTCATGTTGTAAAATTTACATTACCCATAAAAAAATCTACAAGCTAAAAATAAGTTGAAAATAAACCAACATAATTTATGTATAAAATATTCTTGGAAGTCCAGAATAGTTCGCAAATTATTCAATGGCTGATTAACATAAAATTAACTATAATAAATCATAGCGGTACCAATTAAGCCCGATACAGCTTAGGAACGCGGAAAAATTATAAGTAGCCAATTATGTACTTGTATGTTCTTATCGTGTAATCGCCTATTTTGCAACTGGTTTATGCTTTAAGCTATAGAATGCTTCATTAGTACTTAAGTCTAGCGTTTAAGATTTAGGTAAGGAACAAGCAAAATGTTTAAATAATGGCTAATAGAAGTCTGAAATTCGTTAGAGTTTTGTTCATTATTATATGGTAGATTGTATAATGTTTAAAAAATGCACAACAATTATATTAAATAGCCAATTATACTTGTATGAGGCTTTATCTTGTAATTGCCTATTTTGCAACTGGTTTATGCTTTAGGTTATAGAATGCTTCATTAGTGTTTAAGGAAGAAATAAAAGTTGTTAGAGTAATAATAAATGAGTCAGAAGAGACTCGAAATTACATTAATTAGTCTTTTAGATTTATCATTTTACGATATACTAGTACTTACCCTCGGCATTACTCGTGGAAATTTAATTGAGGATATTAGTCAATCAGTTTTGTTTCAATAAAGTTGCAAAATATTCACACACACATATGTACAAGTTTTATGTGTGTGTGAATATTTTGTAACTGGTTTATGATTAAATATGGCATCAGTGTTAATGGAATACAAAAAAATAAAGGCTTTTATAATAAAAGGTAAGTAATAAATAGTTCAATTCAATTTTAGATTTAACATTGATGACCAATTGTATTTTGTAAATATATTGCCGGGACATTAAATAACCAATCCTACTTGAAGTTTTATCATATAATCGACTATTTTTATGCTCCATTAGAGTCTTCCGCACTAATGAAATAAATACTTAAAAATAATCGTTAAATTCATTAACAATAGCTTTGAATTAGATCAGATTTAAATTTATACATTGATGATAGGTATAATTACTGTTTATTATATATTGTGTATTTTAATTAAAATTTGTATTTAGGTAAAGCAAAGAAATAACAAACTTGCCTTCTTGTGCCTTCATGTTAAATTAATAAAATTTTTTTTTTCTAATTCGTGAATGTTTCAATAATTGAGCTCTTAGCCTCTTTGAAAGTGACTGCCGATCCAGTTCAATCTTATAATATTAATGTATTATTACCAAACCTCAAACTACAATAGTACAAAGCACTATTCCTCGCGTTTTAATGTATAAAAGACCTTTCATTTGATAGCACACTCGGGTAAATCTTCAACATAACGTAGAAAAGAAAATCAGGTAGGTGTATTTAATAAAACAAGCTCTAAAAGACAGTGATCTTAGCTTACAATAGCTAAGGTGTGGTCGTCTTAGCTTACAATGTCGTAGGTCATTTTTCATAATACTAGATTTAAAAAAAAATACTTACCGTCATATTAGTATAACAGCATATAAATACTAGTCTTCTGTTTATATTGTTATCATAAACAACTTTTGTAATAATTTTCCCCCAACACTATCATGTATCTTGGACCTTTTTCGCGTCGCCATAAAAATGATAGTGAGCGTAACCCTATCCCTCTAATGATCTAATTACATTGATTAATGAGGCGCATTTATATCTCGGGAAGTACCCTCGGACACTCAAGGTTATTTGACGCTAGTTCGTTATAATTTTGCTCTTAGTATTATTTTTATATGGCCTTTTTAAGTTTATCTTTGAGCGGATTATAAAGAATAGCAAATAATGATTAGGTATCAATATAAATTAATTTATACTAGAAGTAGTGAATTAACAAATATGATTTCTAGCCATGGATGAAGGTTAGTCTGTATTGAAGATGGTTTGATTTATACCATTGTTGGTGAAACACAATACATTTGATTGAACCAAACTGAAAGAAAATGTAGTGGTGTTATAAGATATTTAGATTGTGCAATTGTCATAGCTATTATAGTTTAACAATTTCTACGAACGATTTATTTTAGACGTTATTATATGTATCACTTTTAGCCGATAGTATTTTTCGGTGCGATCCAGATTTGGATTTATTGTTGAAAATATAATTATACTTCTTTATTTAATTTTAGTCCGTGTTTCTTGATCGATTTACTAACGAAAATCTAGTTTGATAGTTTACTCAAAGTATAGTTCGATTGAGGATGTTAGGTCTATTTTTTAATTTCATCGGTTACAGGATTCGAAATAATTAGTTTAAAACATGTTTTGTTCATTTATGAATATAAAAATAGCGGATGAAGTCGCGGTCATGATAAATAGATACGTTAATTACATGGTACATTCACACAAGTCGTTTATACTTGCTACTAGATCTAACCGATATCGGTTTTTTTATCTGTAATTACCGGCAAATGTGCATTTTAATTATATAGAAGGGTGCAGAAAGGTATGCCGTGGGCGAAGACGTCCAGCTTCGAAAACTGTTTCATTAATTATGTATTTTATTGTTTTGAAATATGTATGGTAATGT
>LQNK01000708.1:367706-380856 GCA_001586405.1 Phoebis sennae
GACATGCGCATATATCACTGGTTCTGCGATCGTATTTTTTTTAATTTTAGTGGTGCTGCTCTAAAAATACAGAAATTAGTAGCCCACGCGTGCGAAGCCGCGGGCGGAAAGCTAGTACAAAATATATGTGCTATTAATTTTAGGAGGTATATAATAAATTTTAATCATTCTAAATTACCGTTAATAAAATAGAATTTATCGCAAGTCTCATGTTATCGTAGGCCTTGTGATTGGACGACGCCGTTAAATAATCATCTTAGCAATATTTATTATCCTGTCGGCTAATTATTGAGGAATTTTGATACTTGAGTTATCGCTTTTTGTTTGTAATTATTTAAAGTGAAACGTCTCGGAGAAAGTGTAACATTGGCTAATATTATAACTTCGCCAATTAGGTGGAGATTGAACGTGTTATTCTTGATTTCCCGAAATTGAGAGCATATCTAAGACGTAAAGGAATATTTTTGGAATCAAAATGATTTTCCCGCGTATTTCTTTACTCGCAATACCACAACGTTATTCGATATTTAACTTGGTTTAAAGTTTATGATTTACGTTTTTAAATCAACCAACATTAAATGTGATAGGTCGTGAAGGCGCGATAACGCATTACGTTTTACGCATATCGCATATCATCTTGCAAAATATGAATCATATTAGATTTACGCCTTATTTTATTTTACTAAGAGGAAATATACGATGAGAGAGATTCTAAATTGTGTAACAGTTCATAAAACTAAACTCCGTTTTAATTGCGTTGTAGGGGTAGTTCCAGAAAGAAATAATAAAATTTTAATAACTTTGTAAACGCAATTGTTCACAAATTCCAGTGGATCATATTAAAATACTGTTATTATGTATATTTTTTAATTTTGTAGGCATCAACAACTCATACGTAACTTACTATATATACACTTATTGTGCATAGTTAACGAAACCTTTGTTTCGAAGCATACAATTTTATGAATAAAAATTTGTATATTGGTAAACATAATAAGACCGAATCAACGGCGAGGGCCCTCGACAGATCGCGGGCGTATTTCGGCAAAAATCTCCAAAATCCGTCGTTTTTTATTTTACACAGAATTTAATTTCCGGCGTTCACGTGTCACGAGCCTCAAAAACTATTGCGCATCGCTCAGACGGTAATACAAAGCAATCTAAATTGGAAAATAGGCAACGCGCAGTGTGTGCTTACCAAAAACGACCATTCAGAATGCGACGCGATTAAAAAAAGAAGTCCGATGCCGATCGCGCGGGGTGGCCACTCCACATCGCCCCCCTTTTCCCTATTTTTTTCTTTTTTCGGGAGGTGGCCGAAGCACGGGTGCATACAGCTAGTGCCCACCTTTGTTTCGCATAAACAAATTAATTTTGGCTGATGTTTTTGATAGCTAATATTACGATTGTGAGATCGTTAGTCAGATTTATAATGTTCAAGTTTGATAATTAACTAGACAATTCAAGTGGATTTTAATTTATACAATATTTTTCAGTTTTTGAAAACACTTTTGTGTCTATTTTTTAATACGAGCGTGCAATAGGAATTTTTAAGTTATGAATAATACTTGTGTTTACGATAAGTACTGTATCTATTCTATTACTTGTTATTCTATGTCGTTTTAACTAAAACAAAATGGTTTCAGTTTTTTAGTAATATAAAAAGTGCGTTTGCGTAATTGGGGCGTTTGTGTTCTTAGTTCAATTTGAGTTAAAAAGCGTCTTTACCATGAGTGTGCTCACTACTCAGTGAGTCGTCGGTTACAAAGGCGGAGTGAACACGGCACTACATTTGATACAATCAGGTGATAATCAGGCACTTGGTGCGCGTACGGAGCCCGCCACCACTCATTAAGGGGGTGGGCGAGGACAATGCATGTTTGTACTGCTTTTTGTCCATTTTTTTCATTATTTCATTTCATTTCACCCACCGCCCACACGTCCGCGCTCGCGATTGTGCGCCTCCGCTTTTTTATAATTCGTTACCTTTTTTATCGGTCGCTCCATTTTCAGAGGATGGGCGGGCGAGAGAGTAGGCGCGCGGGCTCACCGTGCGACAAAAACGCCGCTTTTAAAACGCTCAAAAACATTTAAAATAAATAAAATTGGATAGAAAAAAACGAGATTTTTTTAAAAATGCGATATCGTTTATTTTAAAGTGTTTTTTTTAATTTTTTAACGAATCTTAACAAATACGAGCTAAATACATATTTATAATATTATCTTATGATTGCGTGAGAATTGTTGACATATAATATTATTCGGGTCTAAATCACATAGTAGATCTATTTTTTAATTATAAATATTACGGTACGATAGAGCTTGCGAACACAATATATTATTTTTTAAATAACGATCTTTACATACAACATTCATAATTATAATGATAATTTCTAATGCTCCAACGATCGATGGAGCCAGTATAAACAATGTGTAAAGCACCTAGTAAAATAAAGACTACAAAAACATCATTTTTTAAAATAACGATGATTCTTCAAAACACTCATAATTTCAATTACAATTCCTAATACTCCGAAGATCTCTAATTTAAAAGAATACCCAGTCATTGGCGAGACGTTTCTAAAATAGACGCCTCAAAACGCCAGTCCGAACAACTGATCGCATCTAAGTTGCATTACAATCGATAATAGCCCTTTTGTTGGGCGCAGTGATAGGTGACTAGCCACTCGTATGAAGACATTCGCTATTAACATTTATTTTTTACGACTTTATTGCCACTTGGTTACATATTGAGTTTGTTTATGAATTCACTTGAATTGCTTTAGACTGAAAGAAATAAATAAAAAAGTATAAAATCTTTAAATACGTTTGAAATGTGTTTATAGAGCTGCTTATATTATCAATTTTCTGTATTTTTATACAATATAAAGTGTGTAGGTGTTGGAGACTATAATGAACGTGTTGATTTTAATTTTTATGTAACACAAAAACGCCGTCTATTTTTACCCAATATTGGAAAATATTTTTAACATCGAAGTGTTAAGAATGAGGAACTTAATTTAGTATTCAAGAGGCGACGAAGAACCCTTGTTTGCACATACAGGTCTTACTTTCAGAGCTAGCGGCTCGCTTTCCCATGTATCCCGAATTTATTTACAATATATTTCATTTAGTGCAAGTCCACATAAAAATATAAATGCTTAATGATGCATCAAAAATCATAGAAACTAAAGAAAATTATATCCATTTGTAAAAATAATATATTTAGAAGTAACCTGTTTTAGGCTCCTTTCTTCTTTAGGTTGACAGACAAAAACGTGAATGTTTGAAACAATAATGCCTTGTGAAAGTTTAATATATAACTTAGACTTTTATAATTTTGGTTTAAAGTTATTTTTATATTTTTTGGGGGCTATATGCCGTACTCAATGTATATATTAAGTCGTATGAACAATATTCTTCCGAAGAGGCTTGACTTTGACTGCCTCGTTGGTCTAGACTCTAGAGGTTGCATCTTTGACTACAGATCGAGGGTTCTTTCGAGGGATTTTGGCCTCCATGGCCAAAATCGGTCAGAAGAAGTATTATTATTCTTACGAAATATAGTTTGCATAGTTGTTAATATGCGTTTTGTTTTTCATTATTACAATTATAATATCAAAATATCTAAACACCTTAATCTTAGAAAGTCCTACATGTTATTTGTCTTGTTTGTAAAGTAAGCTTTTTTATTTTGTGTTATATTTGGTCACATATTACATAATTATGAATAAAAAATTATGTAATCAATGTTATTTATTTTGAGTCTTAATTTGAAAAATGTACCTCCATCATGAAATTTTCTCTTTGAATTTTACGTTGACCAACGAAAACTAAGTTGAAGAAAAAAACTAAAACTAATACAAGTAACAACAAAAAATTTCTATCGAATGTTTCTGGTCAACCTTTAATAAGTTGGCAACATTGCTAAGCTAATTAATTTGAAATAGAATATATTATAGAGCTCATTCACAAAGCTATGGAGTTTTAATAAACAAAATGTAAATAACGAATTAGAATCAGCCATTAAGCGAGCTTTCCATTAATTTTAATGCGGCGGTCAACGATTGAGGACAACAACCGATGGAGCATCTTTGTTACGATTTTTTGGGATATGCACTAAGTGTTAAAACAAAAACAATTTTAAAGTTTCTTTTCTTCTTTGTTTAAATATGCAGCTCAATCTGTTTTTAAAATGTACTTGATAAAACTAGCTCTATATATTCTATATTTTATCGTAAAAATATAATCACACTCGTCTTAAATATTAAGAAAGAACACTATAACAAAGTGTCTTCGCCCTAATAAAGACCATAAGAATTGGTTTAATGGATACATTAAACACATTGTTAATCCTATTTACAGTATTTAATTTACGTTAAACTAAAATTACTTGTTTTTCTGATATATTACATTGTAATTGCAAAGGATACTTTAAGATAATCCTGAAGTATAAAATCTTAAATTAAAACTTCACTTTGTTTTAATTAAAACACTTAAAAATAAACAGTTTATTCATCTTTTAAAATTACTAAACACTATGCATGGACAAATATTAAAATACTAGTATTATCTTGTGTTTGTTTTAACGCGAGTACTTTCCATCTATACATATAATAAAACAGTAACCGAACCATTTCTGTACATTGAATATTTTTCAAAAAGAGTAATTGGTATGGAATATGTATGTTCTATAGATACCAAAACCATGGTTAAAAAAATTTTTTTCTGTTTGTCTGTTTGTCTGTTTATCTGTTTGTATGTTCGTCAATCACGCAATAACCACCAGGCAGATTTTGATAAATTTTCATATGTTGATAGGTCATGATTAGGTGCAAATTATAGGCCACATTTTATTTGAAAAAAAATATATTTAGGGGTGGCTACCCATACATGTAAATGGAGGGTAAAGAAATAAATATACGAGTACATCATTAAATGAGGTGTCATTGGATAGGTCTTTGAAAATGAAATAGAGGTTTCTAAATGCGTTTTTTGCTAAAGTAAATATTTTTTGAGATATAAGCTCCTAAAGTCGTGAAAATGTCATACCACGTGATTATGAGATTTTGGTTGAGTTGCGGACATACTTTTTTATACTCTTAACTTATAGATTAAGACGTTAAAACACTCAATGAATCCTCAGAAACCTTCAAAAAATAACCAACTCTCTGCCCGCGGCTTCGCTCGCGTGGACTTTTATTTTCTGTATTTTTAAAGAGGCGCGCGCTCTGTGAGATTTTGGTCAAACCTATTTCCATAGAAATTTATTAAAAAAACTATAGACACGCGCATATCACTGGTCCTGCGATCGTAATTTTTTTAAACTTTTGTTGTGCTCCTCTAAAAATACAGAAATTAGTAGCCCACGCGTGCGAAGCCGCGGGCGGAAAGCTAGTTTTAAATAAAATACTTTTTAAAGGATTAACACCAACCGAAGGATAAACAAAAACCGCGTTTAAAATTATTTAAAAAGTATTTTATTAAAATACTATTTTTATCCATTCGTCCCTGCTCCACAGCTTTCCTATTCTAACTTTGTATAAGTGTATTGAAAAAAAAACGCTATACCGGTCGTAATGTGCGTGATTGTGCATTTTGATTCCACGTTATGTCCCTACTCCCTACATCTCCCTTTAATGTTTTTGCAATATTTTATTTAAACACGCTATCGTATTTGAGTCGATACAATTTGTTTTATAATATTATATAGAATTGAAACTATTTTTTACACTATTTCCACATTTATTAATAGACTTTATTAAATGTGGAAATAGTGTAAAAATAGTGTCAATTCTATAAAATATTTTAAAATGCATTTCCATCAAGAAGTCCCTCAGTCTGTCGAGTACAATTTGTTTTCTTTGATAAATTGTTATATAGAGGACATTAGTCTGGTGAAAAAAAGTTAATTTATATACTCATTCTATTGTATTGTTATAAAACAATAGAGTGAGTATATAAATTAACTTTTTTTCCAAATACCGGAACGAAGAGGGTTTTTAAAATGTTGTTTTTATTTTATTATGTTTTGTACAATTTTTCTTATTTTCGCGTGATATAAATTTATACACATTTGAATGTTCACATTAATCGGATTTTATCGTCTTCTATAAATTAATGGCTTTTTCATTTTTATAGAAGAAAATATACTGTTTGATTTAAACAGAAAAAACTTCTCAACTATGATTTTACCTTCGTGTGGAGTTCTCTTAATAATTAATTATCATTATTTTATAATACTGTTATCATCTAAAACAGTGCTCCAAGTAAAAAAGCACAGATTTGCACAACTAAATCACAAAATATTTTTGTCATCATTTAATCCTAAAAACCTGTGTTCTTAGGCCAAGAAAAAAGTAAGACAAAAAACGTGATTTAAAAAAAAAATCAGTTCTGATTGTCTTTTGGCGGTGTACTATATTTTTAGTAGTGTTTAAGGTAAGTATTTCACTATCTATTATTGTCACAGAATTTGTTGTGTATTATGTATTTCGTTATTGAAACATTTTAGTTTTTATAAAAGTCCGTTAAATTTTATTTATCTGTGTGAATACAAAACTATAAATAATCTCTCAACGGACCTCAGAATCTATTGTAGAAACGTCTAGACTAAATAAAACGAGTCTGCACGAATTATAAACTGGGTACCTAATTAAATAGATCTTCTCAGTAAGTTCAATTTAGAAAAACTCTCAAATAACAAAATTAAGCTCATTAAAGGTTTAAAGGTTTATCTTAGTTTTCTTAAAAACAAAACTTTTCAGTTATTCATAAAAAAATATATATTTATATGAAAAAGACATTCAATCGTTTTATGAAATTGGTTTCGGTTCCAAATTTAAAATTGCCATTAAGACGTTAGAATTTAAAATTCGACCGCATATTCTAAAAACCGCACATTCGTAGAACAGCACGTTCGAAATAGTAGCGAACGTTTACGCGGAGGTAATTAAAACTAAATTCGGTATTAGACGTGGAGAATCACGTGCTAATTGCGCAGGGCTGGCACCGGCGACGCGAGCTTGACAAACGACTTTGATCAATCACCAGCTCCGTGGGCAGCCCTGGCCGCGGCTGCGACGCGATTTGTTTGCGCCAGCCCTACCTCGAGGCGTTTGTCACGTAGTGTCGATGTATATGATTTTTGACATGTGGAAACTGATACAAGATACGCGTTCAAATATTTGCGGGGGAATGTTGCTAGCATGGGTTTGGCTTTAGAACTTCTTAATCTTATGGAAAGCGTGTTAAGGTAAAAACTTTTAGTATTTAGATTTACAGTAATGATGTAACTTTTATCCACATTAGGGAAACATAAGTTTTGCCTACCATGACTATGAAAAATATTCCAGGTGTAATTTATAAAAGTAAAAGAGAATATTATCTTAATGAAATGATTATTTAATGTATTTTAATAATCGAATTGATTTTTCCTAATGTGACCTTCAAATATTATTGTATTCTTATAATATCTGTTGGTCACATTAGGAAATTATATATTTTTTATATTCTAAAATATTGATATTCTTACATAATTTATTTCAAGTATTTTACTTAATAATTTTGGTTAAAAAACAAAACAACTTGCCACGTGTTAAATCTATCAACTTCTCTATTAACTTTTTTATCATGTTCAAGTTTTCCATTATAACATCTTTTTCAATTATCATCTTCAATTTAACTCATTCGAATTCAATCTGATCTCTTTATCTTTTAGATTTTAATTCATATACCTCTATTGGTAGTGTATGTACAAAGACAATTTAAAAGTTGTCATACCGGTGGTTGGTCATCTGTTAATGATTGTGATTTTCAAATACTTTTCATCAGAGTACTTATATCTGGTGAATGAGTTTGTGTATGTTCGTTATTTTCCATTTCGAGTTATACATTACGAATTACGATGTACAGCTTATTAAAAATATCATTGGTTTAATTTATTCATGTGGAGCTTTTGTAACTATATTTTCAAAAATTGGAATGAATGCGGAAAATATTTTATTTTCGCGAAATGGACATAATGTAATAAAATTTAAAGATACTCTTACGGTTTCCGAGCGTTTGAAAGGAAATAAATTGATACAGACATCGAATAGGATTCCTGAAAAAAATACCGACCGGTTAATGAAAAAACTACGCAGTCAATATTTGATGAGAGCCAATTTAAATGTTCGTCCACTTGTAGACATCGCATAGTTCAGCCTGTATCGCATATGTGGGGGAGCAACGCCCGCCGAATTCCCGAAAAAAAGAAAAACGAAGAAAAATAAACATGGCCGCCTCCGTGTGCGCGGGAAAAAATGCAGATATAATGCCAGTAATAATAATAATAATAGGCGATCGGACCACTGGACCGCTCCGCCCGCCCCCACCCAATTTTCATTCAAATGTGCTTTCGTTTTTTTAAACTATTTTTTTATTACGATATTTTTTCGGCGTTCCATTAACTATGCGACTGTCGGATCGTCGTGTCGGTTTTCCCGCGCTTTTACATTATCTATTTGGAGTGTCACATGAATCTTCAATGTTTGTAACATTATGTTCTAATGCATTTAGCCCAAAAAATGTTATCAAATGGAATATTTTTATGAATTCCCCAGTCTATCGTAGTATAAACGTAAATAAATTTTATAAGTCTGTAATAAGTATAGGTTGAGTATAATAACAAGAATATATTACCTAAGTCTTAAAATTAATGTGATTAGAAGCATACTCTATGTTTTACTACTAAAGAGCCCCTTAACACATCAGTAATACGTAGGCATACGAAGAGAAAAGTCGAGATAAACTCAAGCTGAAAAACCTATAGACGTCTAATCGCGCGTGGCCCACAAAAGAATTTCAAACTTCGCTGCTGTTTGGTACGACTTTACTCAATGGAATCGTATACTATGGAATGCTTTGTTGTAATTCATTGCTAAATTTTGTAAACAATTCCGTTCATTGGTAATATTGTAATTATGAAATAGAGCATTTTTAAAACTTTGCATTACTATATTTACTTATTTTAACTAGAAATGTTTAATTTAATAGAAATTCAATTAAAATACACTTAACAGTAAATGTGTATATTAAACTTCATGGTTCTTAATTTTGTCGAGATATGTATGTTTAAGAAATCGCAGCTTTCTCGCGGCTCCAAAGTTTGGTTTGAAAATCTTTCCGAGAAGTTCGCGAGTTCCACGAAGTTATGTACATACTTGTATCACAACTTCAGTTACTAATATGATTAATGCTAAAATTGGCCTAACGTTAACAATCTGTAGTAATACTTAATGTGATGAAAATAACTTTTATCCGGAATTGAAATATAAACATTCTCAGTTGTTCACGTACAAAATTACCTGAATTGCTAATTACATCTTATTAAATTTTCAGCAATTCCCTTTCCTTAATTAACGTATTTAATGCTAATTAATTAGTAAACAGATGTTAACGAAGGCGCCTAAATAAAAATAGAGGAATCTTAGCGCACGGCACGACTGGAAAACGTACGACAATACGACATGACATTCAATTTAAACTCGGACGACGGGCCACGCGTTCAATAATTAACATAATGTACTTTTTCTACTTTTTGCACATCTCGTTTGACACTCCATCACTCATGGAAATTCCATTTTCAATGCTATAGGGGAGGGGTGGGGTGCAGCGGTCTTTGCATCCGCGCGATGGACATGGCGGTTTTTGGGTGGTGAGGGGTGGTCGAAAAAAAGATTGTTAAAAAGGCTGGCCCCCGCGACGGCGGTGTGTGAGTGCGTGCGGGTAAAAAAGCGCTTACTAATCGATACTATAGATTCTGAGGCAAGTAGGTTGCGCCGGTGCCACGCCGATTGGTGGAGGACGATCGTTTCAGAATTTTTTTGAGGCCTCTAACGAAGCGGTCGATGTTTAGTCTTTGGACGCAATCGGACCTTTTGAACGGGCGCGGACGTGTCGTCTTTTTACCACCGCTCCGGGCCTAACTCGACGGTCAACACTTGAAAATTAAGCGCGCTTATTCGCACTTAACTTTGTCCTTCTTTCTGCCGCTCGAATTTCTACGGTCACGTGCTTTCAAAGACAAAAAACGTCGACGAAACTTTGAATGGCATATTTAATGCTTTTTTCGAGTCGCTTTAATGCAATTTTCGGATAATTTTGTTTTTGTTACGCTGGATGGGTAAATTACAAACACTTTCATATAAATAATTCATAATGATATCACTTTTTGCAAACAAAAATACACGTTTGGCGATGAGAGGCTAAACTCTAATACAAGGAAAGTTTTTGTTTTGTTGTAACAAAGTTTCTTATTTTCTCTTAGTGCATGATAAATTGAGGAGACTTACAAACTACAATCAAGTCTATAACCAAAAAGCAAGTAAATAAAAAAATAAACTTTCGTCTCTTACTGACCAATCATGCCATAGTAATTTTAAACTACTTTAAAATAAGTCTATGCAGAACATGCATTTTCCCAAACAAAAGCCTTAGAGTTATAACTTTTTGCCAAAAAATAGAACCAAATCGGTGCAAAATCTTGTTAAATTGAAAATAGGTAAATGAAAATAGGTGATAGGACTTTGTATAGATTTGAACAAAAATAAAATAAAAGTTATTTTCTACTTTTTAGTGTGAGGAATTCGGTTCTATTTTTTGGCAAAAAGTTATTATTTTTCTATTTTCATTGACCTTTGAAGAGTTATCATATCAGAGCTAGATGCAATTCGGTCTGAGGGTTTAATGAGTAATACATAATTAACCTTAACCGCAGAGCTTATTCTTTTGATTTTCGAGGAGTTCCTTAGAATGTCTTCAACGTGGATACTCATTCGAACGCGAAAAGAATTTACAAAATCGCCCATAAATGCTGGAGATATGCGGTAAAAAATTCAGTCGCATTGAGAACCTCCTCCTTTTTTTTGAAAGTCGGTTCAAATGAGTAGGTACGTGAGAGTCTACAATAATGTTCCACAAAGAAGATGTCGGAAACTGAAGTGTTATCATTCTTAAGTTTGATGGGCTCTTAATGGCCAGTCGTGACGTCATTATTCAAAACTACCCTCAAAAAATTAATCCTATGTTTTACATGCAGTTTCACAAACAAGCGTTAGTGATCTTAATAAAGCATTTTCTTTATAAAAGAGTACGTCAGAGGCAACAAAAGTGTCCCACTAAGTAGATGTCGAGTACTGGGTTAAGTGTTACCTCATTCTTAAGGTTGATGGGCTCTTGCTGAGGCCGGGACGGCGAGTGTCGTCCCACCTCTGCACTCTCCAACATATCAGCCTCGCATCCCGATTCGTCTGGAAAATTATGTATGGTTAATATATGAAATAAAATATACTAATATGCTCAACGAAAGGTTAGGGTATTTTAAAATTACAGATTTCAATATTTTTTCATGTAAAATGCTTTTAAAATTTGTTCGAATAATTCGATCATTGACTAATGACTAATTCATAGAACTAGATAAGATTATAAAATTCCTATTCAATGTTTAAAATTGAATTTTCACCTTATTAACAATTTCATTGTCAAAGAGTTGACGAATATTTAGTTTTATAATTAATATTAAAATAATTCTCGACTAAGAATTAAGAAGGCACACTTTTTGAAATGAGATCACTCAATGAGCTAAAATTAGATTGGAACACGTATTAACGTGATTACGTTAAAAATAAATAAGAAGTTTATAATTTATCTAAAAACAATTCACAATTATATTCATATCCGCTTTCAACTATTAACAAGTGCATCTTGAAACTACGTTCATTCCTACAATCTCGTACTACCAATTCATTGCTAGAACACCACTAAAGCTAGAATAAAACCTCAAAATGCACGAACAAAACCGTGTATCCAGTTTACGTACTGAACTTGCGAGACAAAGCCACAAAAGAAGCAAGCCTGACCCGCCTCAACGCGTACCAACAAATAGGTCAAGATCCGGCCGACTCGGCATTCGGAAGGAAAATTCCCTCTTTATTTACCTGTGGGGAGGCTGAATCGACGAGGATTTCGCATGTTCTTTGTTCCAACTTTACGATTCCATTCTTTTGCTAATTGTATTCCGTGTATGTCTTGCATTAAATATTAACCTTTTTCTTTTATCACGTATTTTATAAAGGCGATTCCCAAGATTTTAAGTAACATTAAATAATGAATAATAGGTAAGATTAACAATTACTTAATGCATAAATCATTCGGAAAATCGTTTCTGACCTTTCAACTGAAAACTATATTTCACTGCAGAACTATCGTAAGCTATTATTTAGATTTAATGAACATTTCTCGGAAATCGGTTACTAAGTATACCAATATTACTAGGAATTATATCGAGGAGATAATGTTCAGCTTTTATTAACAGAAGTTCGATATTTACAGATGAGTCAATAAGCTTTTCAGTGGAAACACTTGAATTAATCCACAACTTGTAGATTTATCGATTTTCTGGTAATATTGTAAGTATTTATTGCTTGGAATTCCTGAGGGAATGAATTTAAGGGGTGGTAACTAGCCAATGTAGACTAGAATCACAGATCCTTTGCACAAAATAGATCTATTTGTGTCCTTTGGTGCAAGATTAACGTTGCGTTGCTTAGTTCGAGTATTATACAGATAAATTGCTTTTACTTGGATACATTATTTTTGATTAAGTATTTATATAAGCGGCTATATAGAAAATTACAAGTTTTAAATATTTTTCTTTGATTAAGGAACGATATCTATGAAATGAAATAATCTTAGACAATATTTTTTGTGGAGAATTGTTTTTAAATATTTCAATGAAATAAACACAAGAAACCCTTAAAAGCACGATGCACGATGCGATTGAATACGTACAATACAATACGTATAGGATTGACAAGTTCAGTCATAAGCCCGTAGTATCGCATCTGGATAACTCGATAACCCAATGTCCTATAAACGTATCGGTTGCAACAAAAACAAACAATAAAACGCTGTATCTTACCACTCCAATCAACTCCGGCCAGCGCAAGCGAAACTGAGCCTTAACAAACTAAGACACTACCAATCATTGTTCTGCAAATAGCTGGCCGGCCTAAGCAATACGAACTGATGCCAAAACGTAGCGGCCGTCGAATATGATTGCTCCTAATGCGTTGGGCAATAGGGGGGTGGGGCGAGGTCGGTGGGGGGG
>LQNK01000708.1:380862-412665 GCA_001586405.1 Phoebis sennae
GGGGGGTGCGTCGCGCCGTGTTTCTGACCGAGCAGTAAGTCTGGCTTAATCCTATCGGAAACGCGGGCCCCCATTGAAGATCGGCAAGGACTCAATATGGTATCCGATCTCACGATACATCTCGGGATATTTGAAATTTACTTACACAGTTTACTAAGCTTTGAGGTTGTAGCCAATGTAGCTTAGATGTATGTAGATAGTTCATGTAAAAAGTAGTATTTAAAAAAAACTTTTTTTTAATATTTTTCTTTCTTCTTTTAATGTGATTGGCATTTTAGAAATATTTCATGTATTTTAAAATAAATACTCGTATGTCTAAATTTTTATTATACTAAGTACTACTTCTAGCAATTGCAATCGTAGATCACCGCTGCAAAAATTTACAGGCTCAGGACATTAATATGCACTAAGACGCTAAAAGCAGGCTTTAAAAAGGCCAAGGAGATATCAATACTTTAAAGTAAACTGTTTTTATGGTGTTAAAAGCTTTCAAAGAAAGAATTTTAGACATCCTCTCAATTATTTCCGGCAGTTCCTTCGAATGAATTAAGATTCAGCATTGAATGCAAAACTGTTAGTCAAGACACTAAAGCAAGTCGAAAGTCGAAAATGCATCTAGATATCCTGCGATACTCGATCCTTGCACACTCTGCCGTAGAGGGGGACATTACAAATTAATAGCACAAAGACCGACCGCAGATCGCCGCTGCGAAAATTTACAGGCTCCAGACACTTATAGTGAACTAAGACGCTAAAAACTGGCTTTAAGAAGGCGTTAGTGTATGTATCCAAAACCAACATACTTCTTTCAAACTGTTTTTATTCTTAGTTTTTTTTTAATTTTGTGGATTACGAAAGTTTAAAGTTAGGTATGCATTATAAAGAATAGATAAAATTGTAGACATCTCTTAAATAATCTCTAGTAGTTTGATGAAATAATGTTTCAGCATTCTATGCAAAATTGTTAGTCAAGACACTAAAGCAAGTCGAAAGTCGAAAATGCATCTAGATATCCTGCGATACTCGATCCTTGCACACTCTGCCGTAGAGGGGGACATTACAAATTAATAGCACAAAGACCGACCGCAGATCGCCGCTGCGAAAATTTACAGGCTCCAGACACTTATAGTGCACTGCAGACGATAAAGGCTGGCTTTACGAAGGCGTAGGCGTATTTTGGCAGTAGGTTAGCTTGCTATAGCTATAATGATAAATTTCTAATAAACATTGTTCTTGGGGCAGACTGGAGATTAAATTTTAAATAGCTAAGGCGCAACGTAAGATATTGAATATGGTATGGATGTGTAGATGGGAGTTCTAAGATTTTAAAATTGCTTCGTTTGTGTACATCAGAATATGTTCGTTGAGCTTATATTTCTTTAAATAACTATAACATTAAAAAATGCTGAGAATTTTTATTTAAATTGCCATGGGTGATTTAGCGTTATTTTACTCGATCTATTATTTGAGAAAAATATTAATTTCTAAATTTTAGAAATACATAATTTTTATTTGCAATTCTAGTCTTAAATCATTTTCAATAAACCACCATGTTGGAATTTACTTGAGCGACATATTTTAGTATTAGATAATAAAAATAGTATAAGTTTTCGATAATGATTAATCTATTTAATAAAATCACAATAACTTGAATGTACATAATTAATTAAGCATTTTAATTTAATAAATCATACTGAGAATTTTCTTTAAAAATTAAATGTTTATTTTTCATTAAGAATGGTGTTAATGTATACCATCAGAATATAAATATTTATTTATTTAAAGTGCCATTAAAACGGTTCATTGCGTAATTTAGACGCACACAAAGAGAGCGTTAGATACTACACACAAAATCTGCATACAACTCCACTCCCAATATCAAAAAATGCATGTAAATGTCGCATCCCAATGTATCAATCATTTTTAATCAATAACAACTAACAAAGGATCTATTCCCATGATAACAAATGAAAACATGTATACATATATACATATGTACATTACGCGTTTTAGACCTATTTTATTGTATATTTCTATTCCAGTTTTAGTGTTAGCATGTTTTATATTCCTATTCTCCACTAATCAAAACCTATGCAGCTGTATTTTAATATGAAAAAAATTGGTACTAGAGTTTGATTGCTTTTCCAATCGGTTTCAAATACTAAGCGATGTTCTCCATTTGCGTTTTGTCCTTTACAAACTGTACAATAGTTGTTTATTTATTTTCTATGCCATATCACACATGAAAGGAAAATGTTGTTACTAATTTTATCAATTTGTTTGGACAGTTATATTAAAACAATGAAAAGTTGAAACGAATTGTTGTGCAGATTGAAATTCGCTTTATTTATTCTTCTAATTCCATTACAATGGATATAACTAGAAATTGGTTTAGAACATTAATATTAATCAAACACAATGCCTATATCTATAGTGCGTATATTGACACTACTAGAAACATTTCTTTTATTCCTAATACTGGTTAACTTCTAAGGTGTATTCTATGTATAGATGATTGTCCATCACATAATTTTGTCTACACTGAAGATCGAACCCAGGAAGTTGGGAGCCTATTGTATTATCGAACCACTAAACCGACGACGCGGTCAGGCGGTGAGGCGCAAACTCAACACAAGTATAGAACAGGGTGATAAATGATAATATCGACTTCAATCGACTTGCAAAAATATTAGCGTTTACGTTCTAAGCATCGTAATAGTAATTACACATTTTAATAGTTAATCAATATTTAAGACTGTTCTCACTTTGTTATCATAATGCGAATAAGATTCATCATTTAAAAGATAAAAAAACAACTTGCAACAAACCAGCAAGTTAAACATTGAAAGATAGAGAGAAGGAAGTCGATACAGTCTCCCTGCTATACAAATTGTTGTAGAAGAAAAGGTAAGGTACACTTTGTAATACGATTTTATTTAAATTTGATGAAATAATTTCGTTTTGCTTGTGGATAGCGATCTATCAGCAAGGATGCTTTGTACTGGTTTACATGAATCGTAACACTTGCCTTTCTGTTCAATATCATCGCGAGGCATTTAACGAATGCCCTCTACAGTAAGCGGACAAATTGCTTCTAAAACAACAAAAGCCGACCGGAAAAATTCACAATCGCACCGAATCATTAATCTCAGAAACAAATGGAAATCGGCCGACATCTGCTATACTGGGCCTCGAAAAAAATGGCCGCCATAGTCGACAGTTGTCACGTTATTCTCGACGGGATTAATTAGAAATGCGATTAAAAGCAAACAAAACAGGGAATGGTGAACTTAAATTAATGAAAAATTACCACCCTCCGCGAGCACTCGTCAACTCTTTTTTTACGGGGTCGCTCCCGCGCATTAAGCGGCTTTAATTTGAATTCGAAATTAGAATTACGCGCGTTTTATAATTATACTTTTTTTCGGCCAGCGGCGGTTGATTTTTAATATAGGTTATGTATTGTTCTGATGGCTTTAGTTAACGAAACTCATTTCGTTGTAATTACTCGTTTTTAAACAAATATCCTGTTTATCGAAAGGAAACAGTATAATACAAAACGTGGGATTAAACGTAAAGAATTGTTCGGAAAAATTGGAAATTGTAAAGCTCTGATAAAGATTGAATCGGAAACTTACTATAGAGCACTTTTAAATTTCACATCGTTTTAAAATAGCCTTTGCTCATCATGAAAGCCTTTTTTAAAATATTTTTTCTTTGTGTAAGACAATCAAAGAAAACAGTTTGCAACCACAGAGTAAAAAATAAAAATTAAAATCACAATGCGAAAAGCCGTGAATAATAAAATGTAATAATGAGGCACGCGTTGTTTCGCGTCGCAATATAATTTTAGAACAATGGTGTTCGTGTAATAAGTGATCGGGAACACCCGCGGAAGGGCAATGATAAGTGCTTTTGTATGGCGAGTGCGCGACAAGGGCCCTCTACGTACGCGCCTCGAGGAATCTACGGGGATTTTGTTTTTTTTTCGTGTATTACGCAAACGTTGCATTAAGGTGTACGCCATAGTGCAATTTAAGATGTGTATGTAATTTTTTTTTTGTTGAAATGAAAAGTTTGTTTACTTGTAATGTTATTAGAATATGTTTACAATAATTTATACGTACATACATTTCGCTGTCGAACAGAAATCAAATTTATAGTGAAAGGTAAAACTATACATAATTTAATGATCTAGAAAAATACATTATAAAATAAAATAAATTAATGTCCTAGATATTATCGTATAAATTGTATATGTTATGTGGAATATGATAATTCGTTAACAGCCAGTAATCTAAATTGATTCTGTGATTGTTGTAAACGTTTATACTTTCTTCTATTATGACAAATGCTTTAGAAAGGAAGATTTACTTATATCGCTGTTGAATTATACTGTAAGACATATAAATGAATTTACAACCAGGAACTAAACGTTAGATAATTAAAATTTGGTTATATTACAAAAATAAATTAACTTTAAACAGCGAATGTTGGCGTAAATGATCTCATAATACGATAATAGCTTTAAAACAACCGCTGACAGGGCTCTTTGAAGTGACGTATTAATAGTCTAAACAAAAGTTTAGTGCGGACATCAAGGGAACAATCGCTAGGAAGCGGCGGCTACTGTGAAATGCCATAATGCTTGATTTATCGCGAATTATGTGATGTGCGATGCTTACTGTAAGAATTGTCTTAATTTCTTGTTTTTTTTTTTATTTATTGACATTAAGGGAACAATTGCTAGGAAGCGGCGGTTACTGTGAAATGCCATAATGCTTGATTTATCGCGAATTATGTGATGCGCGATGCTTACTGTAAGAATTGTCTTAATTTTTTTATTTAATTTTTATATTTTTTAACTCCACTATCGTATTGGATTTTATCTGTAATGATATATGTAATGTGTGAAATAAATAAATAAATAAATAAAAATAAATAAATTTCTTTTGGTCAGCGATTTTTCATAGCTTTTTATATGCACAAATAGTTGACCTTGTGTCGGTATTACAAAGAGATGCGTGTAAATACGAAAATATGGACAGTACGTATTGTAACTGTTATTTTATCTTCGGTGTTCATAGAAGTATGCTTGTGGTTGTACTTTTACAATCTCTCGTTAAACATTTAAAACTATACACCTTCTTAACAGAACTTTAATACAGGCGTTAAGGGAACAATGGGTAGGTAGCAGATGCTACTGTAGAATTCTTGATTTATTGTAAATTATGTGATGCGCGATGCTTACTGTAAAGAAAACAATTTCATTTCAATTTTATCAAAGTCAGCAATAAAATTTTTAACGCTGTAACGGGCTAGTTCGTATTGTATGACAGGCTCTATATCAATCTTACATAAAGATATTTGTAAACATTAAAATTACGAAGCGTTTCATATATTTCTTTCATTGGGTGTTAAATGCAATAGAGGTTTGCAATGTTCTGTACCTTGAAGCTTTATATTTTATACAAAGATTTGTAGATTAGTGACAGTGCATTTTTTGCATTAGTATCAGTGTTATTGTTTACCTTCTGTTTATAGTCTTAACTACATTTACTCAAACGCAATTGATGGCCGTTTAATGTACACACATAAGAAAAATATGAAAAGTTAATGCAAAGAACCTCAGTATTCATATGCAAAATATCTATTAGACCGAGCAATAAAGTTTTCCAAGTGCAACAATTCAAAATGCGAATTTCAACGGTTCGAAAACGCCCCTGTATACAGCCGTCAACCGTTAAAACTAGCGTGATTAAAACACAGAATTAACCCCGCGTACATTTACAAATATCGGTCAATTAACGGCCGAGTGAGATAACAATTGAAATCGGTTTCGCTTTCACCGATGCCCGGTTAACGTGCGCTAAATATAATAATAGATCAGCGGATACATCAATGCTCCATGCTTTCGCACTGCCACTTTCAATTTTCCGAACGCAACCGCGCACAGATAAAATAATGTTTGTATACTCTGTGCGACCACGGTACGATGCCGTGTATTGTGATATATCATTGGATTTTGGCGGGAACGTGATGATAGAACGTTTAAGTTTACATTTTATTGATACATTTGTTATTTTACTTTCATTCGCAATGTTCATAAAATATTTGAAGCGATTATGAAATGTTTGTTATAGATTGCAAATAATATGCTCAAAGTTTTGTTCAAATTATGATAAGTTATACATAATTATACTTATATATTTTAATTCAATTGTTCGAATGCAATTAATATCTTCAGCAACAATAACGCAATTAAAGTTTATAATGTAAAAGATCGTGCTTCGACGCTCCAAGCCGAAGATTTAACGATTCCATACATCTGTACGAGCACAATCATAAAAATTGCCCATCCATAAAGGTTTATAATAATGCATTTATGTTAATTATTAGGCGATTTTAAACTCTGTTTAATGTCATTTAAAGCTTATTTTTAAATGAATCCGCGATTCATTAGTAATACGAATAAGGGGTTGGCAAATCCAACTTCTATTGTTAATAGTCACGCGTCGCGTTATAATTATGTATGTATATTAATGGTATAGAATAATTCAACTGAATAGATTCTTAAAAAACTTAAAGCAATAAAATATAATAGCTTTTTTATTGAGTCGCATAATGGCATAGTTTAATCTTCACAAAACGGTTAGCCTCATGTACGTGTTTGAGCAAAACTATTTTAAAATATTAGAGGAGAAATGTATATCTTGAAAAACATTACACAAGGGCATACAAATGACATTTGAAGTCTGAAATATTGAATTATATGAATGAATAAAATAAAAAGTGAGTTCGAATGTCCAAATGTCAAACGAAGTCAGTTACAGGTCCATAATACAATTCATAAAAAGTGCGAACAGCGGCCATCGTGTTATTTCGATTCAAATTATCTTTAATGCGCTGTTATTTTTGAGTTTTAATGCGCGCCCGCTATAAAAAGATAATCACAAAAATAATTGAAACGAAATAATAAAGAGAGAGGGGGTCGAGGTAAGGAAGGCGATTAATGACAGGGTGGTGGGATAGTCGCATTACGACCTAAATAATCATGATAATTACGCTTTTTAGCCCGGTTTCCCCTTTTTACCCTCTAAGTACTAGAGATTGTCTATTTGAAACTGTTTTCCACTTGCTTGTAGCTATAAAACGGCCAGGTTTCTTTATTGCAATTAATTGTCGCAAAACAAGCGCTTGTAGAAATGTATAATAATTAAACGATACAGACTTTCCCTTATATTCCTTCATTTTATTATTCATCGCTCTGTAACTCATGGATCATTGAGTACTTCTTCTCTACATAAATAACTTTTTGGTATGTAACAAATAATATTGAAGCATAATCATATTTCATAAAATCACATTTTACGCTTCTAAATAGTGCATCAATTTCGTTCAACATATCTCTATAGTCACATCATACCATGTAAAATTATCTATTGTAAATACACACTTATCAATACACCGAACATATTTTCATCAAATAAAACTAAAACAAATTTTGTAACAGTAGCTATGTTATAGAATAGCTACCACTATCCCGCCTGGCCCGCTCCCCTCTACAACAGAATCGAATTGATACAACACCACGCTCCATTACCCTATGTGTATGAAACGCGCGCTGGCATCCCTAAATAATGAAGCAATGGATTGTGTTGCGGTTCGAAATACGTCAAGATTTTTAATATTAGCACACTGTAGTAGTAGGGAACGTACATCACAGATTTTTTATCAGCGTCCCAAAACGGATAATCTATCTCAATTAGCATAAGAGTCGTATTTTAAATAGATTATATAGAAAGTTACAATAAGTATTAATTTGTTAATATTCAGATTGCCTTAAGAAAATTGCAAACTATTTTTGTACTAACTTGACGAATATTTGGCAGAAAAACCGAGCATTTTAGCAGAAGATTATTTTCCCATAGAATGCATTTAGTTTTATGCTATTATTTAGGCTATACATTTGATTCTTATAAACATCTGTATAAATAGTTCCTCCTTCGATTTTACAATATATTTATATCCGATGAAAGGTTCAAGGACTGGACCGAAACAAATAAACAAAAGCTGCTAATGTAACGAATTTAAATGTATGTAGATTAAATGTAGATAAATGTATTCGATCTGCTGAGCGGAGTGCTTGAAGAATCGGTATATAATTAAAGATAATGAGACGCCATTCAGACGTCCGTCTGTGTCCTGTGACTGCGAGTTGCGAATTGAAGGAATCAGAGGAGGTTTTCAATGAACAACTAAGCTAATAAATAGTTTCTACAAAAAATAACACAGTGTTTGAAGTATACAACAAACAAACAAGAAGTATCTAAAAAAATAAACTATCTAAATAACATAGCCACGTTTGATTCCAATTTTTTTAAAAGATTTGATAAGTTTATGGTTGGCAAGTTCCTGTAATGGTATTGAAGTTGAAGTCAAGTGTTCATTTAGACAGTATTTATTAACAACTTTTAATATTACTATTACAATACTATTACAATCATTTTACAAAGGCCTTTGATATTGTGGTGAGTATAAGGGTAGCGCAAAGAGATAAAATTGATTATACATTATTGTGTAATTAATATTAGGCTTATTAGGCTGTTTCACTATTTGTATTCGGAATATATTCGATTCAAATATTTCTATTTTCTTAAATTATTGAAAAGATCCAAGTTCTTCTCGCTTAGTCCATCTTTAAACTTGTTTCCATAAATCATATTAAGAAGTATTCGTTGTAATTGTTAGTCTAAATATTCAATTTAAAGATGCCTCCGTATTACCAAGCTAGTTCTTTCCTATGGTTATTGTTCATATAAACTTGAATGAACATTGTCTTTTTAAAATTTTATAAAAATACCTTCTCCATATTTTATTGAAGCCACGTCTTCGCTAAGATAGAGGTCTTTAAATGAACGGGTTTAATTCGGTTTAATTTTATATCATCTTGCTCTGTTTTCGGTTTCTTTGAAATATTCCTTTAATTTCTGATAATAAAATTTGGGTTTCGTTATTCAACATTTATGTTTTAAGTGCATGTCTAAATTTGGAGTATTTACTTTTTTAAATTATTAAATTAAAAGGACCTTGCCTTGCTCATTAACTCGACACTTACGGTACAATTTATACTGGCTTGATTATTTTTTTTATAAAATAATGTGTAAAGTCTATAAAATTATCCACATTTCTCATAATAATTAAAATTCTACAATTAAAATGATCGACTTAAAAACATGTGTTAAGTATAAAGATGGTCTTGAACTTTCTAGTATCATATTTTCATGTCTGTCAATTTTTGCGTTTTGTATTACTTCTTCCTGCGGCTTCGCTCACCTATCAAGGGTATCCTTTAACCCGATACAGATCATAAGTCATATCCTAATTGTTAATAAAATTTCACCGAATCCGTTTAATGGTTGCGGCGTGATTAGCACACAAACATCCAAACTTTAAAATACCTACACATACATAACATTGATTCTACGATAATATCTATTTATATTCTGACAAAGGCGTCAATACTAACTTTCGTAAAGCACGCGAGCTTCATGTCAAAGGTACTTTTTGTGTGTAGTGTTGACGCTGTCAATTAAATTTGTTAACCAGGTTCTTCATTTGTCGGTAAATCGGAATAAACGTACTTCTGCATTTATCGCTTTCGTGCCGACTATACCCGGTTTCTAAGACCAAGTTTTGGTAGTCATTTTTACGCCACGTTTATTATAGATACGATTTAGACTCACGCATAGTAGGATACTGTACTGTCCGTAAGTAACACTAATCATTTTTTATAGGAACTGGGCATCAAAGGGCTGACCTCTTCCTAAGTAATTTGAACACTAGAAGTAATTTTTAATATTATAATGGGTCTAAAATATACTAAAACCATTATGAATAAAGAAAACGTCATAGTACATATTTGCTTTATTTACATTTTCAAAGAAGTCAGAAAGCAGCAAAACCGCTTACTTTTTATATTAACATTTCTAAACCCAACGAAATCAAGTTACATCCTTACTGTTTAATACTGCAACTAATCACTCCACCGATACATAAATGAAAAAGGTCACGTCACGAAACAACGACTTAAATCTTTTTACTATTAAACAACACTTCACCCTTCTTATTTTAAATATTCAACGAAATTACCAAAATGAATAAACGAAATAGCAAGTTATAATTAAAATAATTTACTTAATGGCCTCAGTCATTAGCGATTTTATTTCCAAATCGTCCGTTTTTTTCTACGAAATTACCACTGCTTTCACGAGTGGCAACATTTTTTCATTTGCTAGATTTTTATCTATCGTAATCATTCGTACTTTATTACATTTTTATTAAAGAATAAACGAAATAAAATTGTGCTTGTGTAATAATTTTAAGTGACTGTAAAATTAGTAGAATAAGCGTCAAGTTTCATTGAATATCATGATTGGTAATATTAACATTGCCAGGCAATGTTTGGACTAGGGACACTACAGTTCATCAACCCGAGGATTTTTGTGAATGGGCTATCAAGGGAAAATTAAGAAATATCGTATCGCATAATTTTATATGATAGGGATTAGGGACCACAAAATAGGTATAGAAGTCAACAACCACACAACAAATTCGAGCAACGCACACATTGAATCGGTTCACCGACACGATATCTCGGACCACTCTGAGCGCAAGCGTCATCTGTTTGATACACGAGTCAGTCTTTGTGCATGGAACGATATTTTGTGTGGCAACCGTTCATCGTATAATAAAAGTTTTTACTTTCATTTTTATAAGTAAATAAAAAGCCGAAGACTCGACTGAGATAGAAAAGCAAATACAAAAGCCTTTGTCTAGTTTGAAGTAAATTTATTTAGGTATTTGTGGTCAAATGCCTAACTATCTCTTTAAAAAAAAGTAACATGTCATGAGGGCTTCGTAATTTTTTTCAAAAAAATGCCATTTTGTGTTATTATAACACTGTAAAAGTTGTTTCCAAAAGCGAAAATAAGAAGATGGATTATCCTTCCATATGTAACTAAAGATTATTTGGCTTATTAAATTTTTTAATCCAATCAATATCTAGTAACATAACACGCACACAGATGGACGCGTACGAACGAATAGTTAGCGTCACTCGAGTCTTCGGCACACTCCATCTGCCTTTTATTCTCTTATCAGCGTTAAAAAATATACAAGTCAACACAAAAATCCGGACACCTTTGATATATAACCGATAAGCATCTAGTATTTTAAGCTATGCAAACATAAAAAGCGCATTTCAATTCCATCAAACACGACATTGTCCATTAAAGTCCATTTCGATTCAAAACTCACAATAATCAAACATATTAATAGCAATAATTATATCTACACATGGAATATAATATTTATGAACTAATGAATAAATAATTATACTGTAACGGCATTTCGTTTTTAATATTAATAATGCGTGATGACGTCATGTGACCCTAATGTGCTATTAATAACATAATTAGGCTGTTATCAAGTTATAAACACCTTAATTACGAATAATTAAGGACATACCATGGAATATCATTGTTTTATGGTTATGTATACAGTAGTTTTGTTTTAGAGATGAAGGTGATGAAAATTTTAATACGTGCAATTTAAAAATCGATTTTTTAGTTCATAGACGATGCTTTTAGTACAAACACATCTTAATTCTTAATATGTCGTTTTTAGAAGATAACACATATTTATGGTAAAGATAGATTCTTATAAATACTCATTATGAATATGATAGTCAGACTACAACCGATTACCGAATCTTTTCTACAACCGATTTCTGAATGCTTAAAAAAAAGTAAGTAAGTAAAACTTTTATAGGTTATATCACCTACCTAGTTATTAAATTTTGTCTCAGTTTTTCCTTCAACAGTGCCGATTTTATTCTACATTAAGTATTGTGACTAATTTGGAAAATTACTTGATACATTTTGTGTCTCATGATACAGGAATGTTAAAATGCAAACACATGTTACGTAACACAAATCATAAATATTTTAAATCTATAATATCTTGCATAATTCTTATCTGCGTATTGTAGTCATTAATGACGCGTTATATTAAAAATACTTAACATGGAAAATCACAATTAATTCGACCTTGCGGTCTCTTAATTAGTATTTAAGTATTGATAAAGATATAATTTGCTTTATTACATTTTAATGCTGGTAATAAAATACTTAATTTAATACAAATGTTATTACAAAGTTATTATCGTTGAAATATATAATCTAAAAGACATAAGACTTTATATATCCTGTTGCAAATAATGTTCTAATTAGTTATGTCTCAGGGTAACTTTTAACTCTACATCGTCGGCGGGTAATGAAAACCTTGTAAGTCGCAAATGCTCGAGGATCTTAATTGTTTTTTGTAAGATAATATAGTACATATATATACATGCCTACAGGAAACGAAATACAGTTTATATAAATTCTATAGCTATATACTGAAGTCAATAAGAACCTCAGAAATCAGGCATGTCCACCACATGTGGTGGGAAAGGCTTGGTAAGACGGTAAATGTTATGGATTGTAGTATTTCAAGAATCATGAAAACATGGAATAATCATGAAAATTACCGAATTCTTAAGATTGTTTGTGACAACAATTGTTCGGCTTTTTGCATTTTAAAATTTGCGTTTATGCACGTGCAACGTTTTCATAGCCCGTCGACGATATCTTTTTTTATATTACGTTCAACTTTAATTGACGTATTTTTCCTTTGGAATGAATTAGCGATAATGCTGGTAATTAACGTTAGTATTACACTAAGTGCGTCTGGGGCATGCTTAGGTAAAAGGAAAGTTTCGGTACTTATAAGGAAATCGTTGAAAGGTAAAACATTCATACATTTGGATGATGTGATTAATTTATGTTTTCTATATCGAAGTATGTTTCGGACATAACAAGTATTCAAATAAATAAATAAATATTTAGGGACATTTATCACTACGCCATCCAGTCCCAACCTAAACATAGCTTGTACTATGGAAACTAGATAACTGATAGACATACTTAAACCTGCTTTTTTTGTAAAAACATACTATACATAAATTAACACCCAGACCAGAACATGGTATAGATAGAAACTACTTAACATTCAAATAAATCTTCGTATTTTAATTTTTTTAACCTTCAATTTGATAATAAGATGAGAGTCCGCTTTTTATGAGTTTATTCGACTAATAAAACTCTTTGAGATTGGCATCAAACTTACAAGATGCATAGGTATAGGTACTTACTATCACTAGCTTTAGCACATAAACCAATTACGTAACACGTACATAAATAAATTATTTTATGGCTTACAACAAACATTTCAAATATATAGTCAATAGTCCACGAGTAAAACGTATCGACAAACGGAAAGACGACCTGTCGGACAGATGGACAGACCGACATGAGAATATCATGGATTAAATTTTAAACTAGACCCACTCGATAACACGATAACCACTAGATTATATTTGGCAAATTTTAGCAACAACAATTTCCTAAGGCCATGTATACCTTGGTTTAAATATGCTAATTCATTTATAATTACACAAGTAAATGATATCAATTATCATTAAGTACCACAAGGCGCTGTACCTGTGAATAACCCAACTAATCCTACTTGTTCAAATAATTATCAGTAACGAGTAATTGTAATAAACATTATAATCTAAAAAGACATTCCTGTAATACGTGAACACGTCGATCTTGAATTTATTATTGTTTATTGGTAATTTTTTGTACAACCATTAAACAAACTTAGACCTTATTCATTTGACTGAAAGTTTAAAATGGATTGCCGGGTTGATATTCAACTTTAGATAGATGTATTAACAGCCTATTATAATACTTAAGCAGTACCGGTGCATGGCGTACAATAATTATTATGTCGAGGTATAAATTATTAGTCATAATAACAAGTCAACATCTGTGAATTTTATCTTAAGTACTATCGGTCGGATCGTCTTTACGACGCGTAAACGAGGCCCTTTAAACTATTAATTTTGTACGTGTTTGTTTGTTCGTGAAAGAGGTAGCCATAAAAGTAACGGTTATGGGCTTTTTATAAAACTTTTAATTGTATTATGTAGGTGTGCGTTGTGGTCGGTTACATGTATGTTGTTTGAATTGATTGCATGTGTAAAGTACTATAAATTTAATAGGAAACTAAATTTATTTCTCAAAAATTAATGAATGAATAAATATGACTTGATTGCAATAACTTTTAATGAATGTGTATAAAGACGTATACACATACTCCAAGTAATGAAAACACGAAATGTCCGTAAACTGCAATATAATGGTAAATATAATGTCCGCTAACATGTTATTAAAACTTTTTTCATCTTTCTAAACCCATAACAAAACACCATCAATCGGCGTCATAAAATTAAATTAGAATCCGATCATAACTTCCCAGAAGGAAATCCAGTTACGAGACGTAATCCTTTATGTGTAGTGTTTTTACATCTACGTATTAAAGTAAAGGCGCCCAATAGCATCGCAAACAAGCGATTAGACCGACTCCGAGAATCACTCATAAATTCAACCCTAAAACAACCGCTCTGTTTAGTTTGGGAGCTCTCATCCCAGTAATTATACAATAATTCATACTTTAATAAATACTAATAAATCGTCCCTCACGCCGAAGCATTATCCATTATTACAATGTAATTACAGCCGATAAATTACCAAATAATACATCAATCAGATGTGTTATAATTTTGTTGTTTCTTTACGTATATTTTTATCGAGCGGTGGGCAATTTTATTAAAATTATAATGCGGCGGCACCGCTTAAATTGGGGTAGCTCCGGGCTAAGTTCGAATTTAATTATATATGTAATGTTTAATGATATATTCTTATAATAAGCTACCTGATTCACCGTGGGCATAAATCAAATATTTCATTAAATTTCGAAGCGTTTACAACCCTTCATTTTGGTGTTATTACGTGGCTATGGGATTCGTTGGCGAACTCTCTGATACACGTCCTATATTTTAGAATAGCATTATTTTTGTGACTTTGATGAATGGTATCGATTCGCCGGGTGCATAATTATCGTTTTTGGCGAACTTTTCCCTGCTTAATATCGTGTTTTTGTTATTAATCGAGAAATTAAAGTGTTTAGCTGATATTTAAATTAAGACAGGTTAATTAGGTAGGTTTATAACACGATGTTTTGGAAAAAAGTAGTTCCTTGGCTGATAATGATATAAATATAGGTTGCTGATGTATTTCTTTTCTTTGATAGACTTAAACCTTTTATTATCTTGCACATACGGTGTGTTAAAATAACTAGGAAAGTTGATTTTATTGTATACAAATCCAAGGTGTTGTGTTTTCCCAAAGATACATTATTCTTTAAGTAACAAAAAATTTTATCTGATGTTGTAATGGTAGATTATATGAAGAAATGATTGTAGTTTTCTTTCCTGAAACACTTCACATCATGTGTACTGTTTATGATGAATAGGTATTTTAGCAGTTCACTTCTGATAACAATGTTCACAATAAAAGTTACAAAAAACTAAAATTCACCGATAATATACTATGTTTTTTAATTCCATCCACATATTCCAAATGTTATTTACTTTGGTAAGATGAATGATGATTATAGTCATTTTAATTTTGTGCATTATATTTTCAACAAAGAACGCAATATAACGCGAAAATTCAAAGCTGGTTGCAAAATACTATTCAAAAAGCGCGTGAAATTTTCAAAAATTATGTCTGTATCGCCTCAGGTTCTCACCCTAATTGTGAGGGTGCCAAGTGTGCGAAATAATTAAAAGAATGTGAATGTGACATCTCGGCTTCTGTTAATTGCTTTGTTAAATAAATGTAGTTGTGACGCTTTGTTATGTGACCGGTGTACAGGTGAAGTTGTCTAGGTCGTAACGTCGTACGGTCAGCAATTTTAGGTTGACCCTATTATATTTTACGATTTAAAAGCAGAGATTATTTTACTTACAAAAATTTCAGCTAATTAATTACGGAATTTTTTGTAAAATTCTTTAGTTGTTTTCTTTAGCAAACTGATGATTTAAACTGGATTCGCCTTAATAATTCAGATACATCAATATTTAATATTATAAAGCACTATTTATGGATACGTCTGCACGTAAAAAAATATATTAAAGTGGATACAATTGTGAATAGACAAGTTATGCTTTTATAATATGATCCATGAGATTAACGTTCATCATGACATTCATATCATTAACTTATTGGAGGACAATTATTACAAGTATTAAAAACCCGAGTTGACTCTTAAGCTTTATTTCAAAATGAGCAACATTTAATATTAATGCTTTTCCTGTATAAAACATATTTCTTAAAGAAGTATCTTGATATTGTTATCCGAAAACAGAATCAATTAAACCTTTATTCATGATCGCCTCTGAAAATACAGAAATTTGTATTCCACGCCAGCGAAGCCGCGGGCGGAAAGCAAGTTTATCAATAAAAAAACTGTCTCACGCTCCGTTCTGACACACTACACTAATATGTGATATATTATTGATTGAGAAGATACCTACAGGCTGCAGCCTGCAGGCAACCTGCTTTAAAACGAATATCTACATGTCTTTAATCTTTATACGCAAATTCATTGTTACCAACCAATAAAACTATATATTTAGATAACTTCGTTAATGAACTAATTCAAAAGATAACCAATTTAAGTACCTCCAGTTTAATGAGCCCCCATGACATTTACTTTCAAGGACCTTCCCATGTTTTGATTCAGAATAATCTAATGATCCGGAAACCTGTACTTGTGTTAATAAAATAATTTAACTAACAATTTGAAAGAATTAAGCAATCATTACAAGTATTCATATCCTTTTATTTAGGAAGTAATGCCGGCGCTTGCGCAATGTTCTTTTTGCTTGGACCCCTTTTTCATGATTAGTAAAATAAAATACCTATATGACTATTGTATGCTGCCTTTTTATACAATAAGGAAACTTATCAATAACTCTTTTAAAATCTAAAGCAGTAATAATGAATCACCACTGTAGCATATAAATGTATACTCGGAATAAATGTATTATGTTAAATGATATATGATACAATTTGTATCTAGTCAATAAACACTCAATACAATGTCTTATTTCTTATTCAGATATTTTATAAACATTCCATTTTTTGTACGCAAAGCATTTGATTGTGATAAGTGGCTTTTTTGTTCGTGGTTGTGTCTTGAAGAAACATTTATATGACGCTAGCTATAGTATTCGGTTAAAAAAGTAGTAGATATGTAGATAAATACAGTCTATAAGCACACTCTTCACTTCCTAAAAGTTATTAAGTAAAGCCGAATATTAAGCAAACTTAAGTATTATACATAGATTTGCCCATAGATTAAAATATGATCGTGCTTTAATACAAAATTTATAAAACTCTACTCCTACTTCAGTCATTGCGCTGGCAACGGCTTGTACCAACAGGAATCATGGCCCACAACTTTGAGCAAAGAAGAGGAGCCTTTTCTTTAGCATTCTTTGCTACAAATTATCCCATAGATCGCATAGAAAGTAGCACCAGGCGCAAAAAAATCTTTACAGCACTACATGCACTTTGCCTTAAGTTTAAGGCGCACGGTTAACATAAAAATAAGCTTATCAACATTTCTTTGACGCACTACAACCATATTAAAAAAAAAATACTTATTAGACAGCCAATGCTGCTGTCCAATAATATCAAATTGTCACAACTCTATATTCATTTGATAAATTTTCCTGAATTTTCAACGTCTACTTCAAGACATTCCAAATTATGACTAATTCATTTAAAAACATTTGAAGGATGTCTCAGACAGGAATTAAGTACCAAGCAAGAATTCATATTTTTCGAAATATTAATTCTTGCTTAGTACTGATAGTAGTTGATAAGCTAATATTATTAAATTATTTTTTTTGTGAGTCTATTTTCAGCACGAATTACTTTCTTTACATCCTTAGATATTACACATGCTTCATGGTGCAAGCAATTAGTTTTAGATGCATAGCTATTGGTTCTTTATATAAGCACAAATCCTTTTCACAAACACACTCGAAGCAATTACAAAATCATAAGGAATTCGATATTTCACTACATATGTCTAAAATCAGATTCATTTGTTACAGTTTGAATAACATTTGATTGAAGTTATATACAGGGTGTCCCGTAATGAGTGAAGCATCTCTTGAGGGATGATAGCTGAGCTAATAATCTATCAAAAAAACCCAATATAGGTCATACGAAAATATCACTGTTTTTGAGATATTGAGGATTTTGTAGTTTTTTCAAAAATGTTGACCTCGCCCAATGTTTTATATTACTGTGACCGCAATTCTTATTTGTTTTTCATAATTATTTTACCATTTTTTCTTTATGAGTTGCTTTCTTGGATACATGCATTAGATATTAATAGAAATATCAGACAACGGAAGAAAAAAAATATTTATTTCAAATTTAGTATAGAGTAAAATTTTGAGGTCAAATTTGATAGTCTGTGGTTTAAAAAAAATGTACCACACTAAGACGGTCAGTGATTTTAAAAACTTCTGTATTTAATACCAATTTCAAAATGGTATAAAACTTATGATTTTTCCCTATAGCAAAAAAATTATTGCTATTTGAAATCAATTTGGGACCTATTTTAATGATACGTCCAGGATGATACTTAGTATGAAATGTTATTTTTTTACATGAAAAATAAAATAAAATGTTATTGTCGGTCAATATTAATAAAAATACATAATCCGTTATGTGAAATATTCTGTAAAAATGCATAAATTTTCAAAAATTTTAAATAGAACCGTAATTGTACTATACCGTTGTAAACCTTTGATTTTACATGATGTGCCACATTTTACCATGGAAATAGCTGTAAATTTGAATTCAGCCCCCACTACACCTATCATCAGTTTGATAGAGCAATAATTATGGACCCGGAAATCTCACGCGAGGTTGGTTAGTCTCTGAAAAGTTTGGCCACCATAGCTGAAATTTGGCACAAAAATAATTGTTTTACTTTGAGATTTATTTTAAATAAATAAAATAATATTTTCATAGATAAGTATTAGAGAATATTGGAGAAATGTGAGAATATTGTATTGGCATACGATAAAAGTGGACATTAAATTTCATGAAGGTTTATGCATTTATACACAATTCATCACATTACAAATTATGAATTCTTATTAATATTGACCAATAATAACATTTTATTTTATTTTTCATGTAAAAAAATAACATTTCATACTAAGTATCATCCTGGACGTATCATTAAAATAGGTCCCAAATTAATTTCAAATAGCAATAATTTTTTTGCTTTAGGGAAAAACCATAAGTTTTATACCATTTTGAAATTGGTATTAAATACAGAAGTTTTTAAAATCACTGACCGTCTTAGTGTGGTACATTTTTTTAAACCACAGACTATCAAATTTGACCTCAAAATTTTACTCTATACTAAATTTGAAATAAATATTTTTTTTCTTCCGTTGTCTGATATTTCTATTAATATCTAATACAGGTATCCAAGAAAGCAACTCATAAAGAAAACTTGGTAAAAAAATTATGAAAAACAAATAAGAATTGCGGCCACAGTAATATAAAACATTGGGAGAGGTCAACATTTTTGAAAAAACTACAAAATCCTCAATATCTCAAAAACAGTTATATTTTCGTATGACCTATATTGGGTTTTTTTGATAGATTATTAGCTCAGCTATCATCCCTCAAGAGATGCTTCACTCATTACGGGACACCCTGTATACAAGCAAATCAGACTTATTAAGTACTAGCTGAGCTCCGCGATTTCACCCGCGTATAAATCCCGTTCCCGTAGGATTTTTGGGATAAAAATTATCCTACGTCCTTTCGCGGGTTACAATGAATCTCTGTACAAAATCTCATGCAAATCAGTCCAGTAGTTTCGGAGCCTATTATTGTAAAATTATATTGACAAACAAACAAATCTTTTCTCTTCATAATATTAGTATAGATAGTATAGACATGCTATATGCTTTTTATAATCTTCACTATATTTTTGCAAATACTCGTAGTGGTTACTTACCGGAGCCACTGGCAAAAAGGAAGTCCCTTTGGAGGGAAGACGTTTTCAAATAAGGGTAAAACAGCTTGCCGCCGTCACCGGACCGGGTGTCGCGACTGTTGGAGTAAAAAAATATACTATAATTGTTGGTAAAATTACTATATACAGAAAAGACTTGTTAATGTTACCTGAAGGGAAAATAATTTTACTGTATATAGACAATTTTAGTAAAAGAAATCATTATTTTATTTTTGATAAGAAAACAAACTGCATTAATATTTAGTTATTCAAATACATTTACAATACAAAGAATATTGGTGTACCTATATATTTTTTTATATATTTATTTATTGAAGGTTTACCAGTAAATTGTTACACAAAAAAGCAAGTATAGACAGATTTTTTAAGACTTAGTGTAAAAGTATTGGTAGGTAATCACCAAATACATGTGTTAGACAACCTATGAACTTAAATTTATTTAGATTAAGGTTAAACACATAAAAATCTTTAGCATATTTATTGTGAAGCCTGCCCCAAGGACAGTTTTACGTAATGGGGTAGATAAAAGAGCTTCTGTTTCCCTAGACCAGATAACAAAGTCAAAGAGGACGATATTTGTTCTTTTCTAAACAATCTGGACTCTTGATTTCTCGGTAGATTTTAGACTCTGTATTTTTTATGACCTATGAAAAAGGTTCATACATATCAAAGACATACTTTGTATTTAATTTGACGCTGAACTGCTTACTTAATTCGGCTGGTTTTTATTTAGTGAGTTGAGTAAACAATGTTCCTGTTTAATCTTTCCTTACCCTGGATTAGTTGAAAGCCACCAGGTTGCTTCTTCATAATGAAATTAATTATATTTGTTGAATTTTAAAGTTTTATTGTTTTACACCTTCTAAATTTTATTCTTAGATATAATCCTCCACCAAAAGGTTATGTAACTGTCTATTTAATTTGACGTTTTTTTTTATAAATCAAGTTAGTTTTTAGGACTCTAATCATCAAACGTTAGTGATAATAGATGCATCGACCAATTAAAATTTTATTCCCGTTTTCCTTTTGTGTCTCTGTTTTAAATAAATAATTTATCATAACCTGTGAAGTGAAATCTAGAAAGACCTAAATTAGTATGCCGGTAGTGACAAAAGTTCTAGAAACGTCATTATTTCTTACTGTAGATAAGTTGGAAGACTTACATATTAATCATTTCTGATAAATTAATCGCTAGCAGACAAAAATGCCATAATGCAGTCATTGAATTATACTCGTTTTAGAAGACTGGTTTATACTTTACACCAATTTTAAGTAATAATTTTTTTAAGTTTAACTATTTTTATTAATATTCTTGTTCAAGGTTTTTTTTTGGTTGTTAGTGTTTCTTCAAAGGATAATATTGTTTTTGTTGGATTTATTATTTTAATAAAAATCAATATAGATTACAGTTTGTATGTTGTATTATAATCAAAGGAAATGATTCATATTTAATAAAAACAACATAAATTCAATTTATTTTTCAAAAATAATAATAATTATCATTATTGATAATAATTCTTACGATGCATACCGAATACACCAGAAACTTCATATTATGTATTGCATAAAGCGCATTACTTTTTTTAATTTTATTCGTTATTTAATTACGTGAAGTGACATTGAATATCAATTTATTATCCACATTAATGCAATAAATTACGCGCCCTAAATGATATTTCATGCGAGATCTCCGTTTATTATCTGATACTAAAAAGAAACGATACAATTGCATTCAATTTTTGAACTGAATTCGAAACCGTTGACAAAAAGAATTGCACGCGCCAATTCGCTATTTGCAAAGTGAACACGGAAGTGGCAAATCTTAGCACAGCTCGTTTAGAAAGGATAGAGTGGAGCGGGGAAGGGGGGCGACAAGGAGCGCGCGGGACCTGCGCGATTTTTACTCAAGACCACGTGTAAACCACGTGCGTGCTACCAAACTTTTCGCTGAAGTTTTTCTCGCTCGACGCTTTTCGCGCGCTCTTTCGTGTACTTAATCGCATTGCCGCTTTATTGAAAGGCGTTCTGAACTCTTTATCTCATCTACTTACTTCCTACTCCTACTTTTTTGATCGTGTTTTAACGTTAATATTCACGTTTCGAATTCACATTATTATCTCTTGCTTTACCGAACAATTCTCAGAACTCATCGGAAAAAATTGAATGTGATGTAATTCAGCGTAACTGATTACATATTATAAAAACGTAATTTTATCTTAACACGGAAACGTCTAACGTATTATTAAAGACGCAATTATTATATTAATCGATGTTCCAAAAATTTCAAACTTATGGATATTTAAATTTCAAAAACATCGATTAGTTCCATATTTCGATGTGATCATTAATATTGATTGATATGATCCGTGTCTGATGCTCATAAAATGTATCGTCCGATTTCTCTCAGAATATAATCCGTTGTTCTTAAAGAAATAAGTGATTTGTGAGTAATTTTGTGATATTATATCACCGCGATTTCGCAATCAACATATCAACTAAACCGTGTCTAGAAAATTCTTAATTGAACTAATGAGAAGTAATTACAATTTTTATTGCGGCCATAATGATTACGATGCCTTAAAATAATAAAAGCAATTAGATATTGATGGGCGTAGCTGTACCGTTACATTTGTCTCTTTTGCTCTTGCGTTTTTTATGAATGTTGGTAAGGGATGGGAAAATAGTCTGATTAAATGTAATTGTTCGGTTATAAAACTCGATGTCGGAGACGGTGTTCTGTTTGTCGTAAAATGTCGAGATGGTTCCAATTCTATTCTTACCTCTGGAGTCGATTTTATTTGAGTGGCATTTAATGAGGCGATAAATTTTTAATTATAATTTTTTATTATGTTTTGCAATGGAATGTTTGGAATTGCAATGTCATAAATAATGTTTGGTTTTTATTATTTTTTTAAATCAATAAGTGAATCATTTACATAATTTTGATATTTATTGGAATATTAAATTAATTCGTTGTTAACAAAACAGTTTATTAAGAAAAAATGCTTTTTTATTATTTTTTCGTCATACTTAATTTCTAGAAAAAACAAATTGCGTCTAATTTATGTCTTGATTTTTAAGCACATAAACTGGACAATTGAAATGTGTGATTCATAGGACACAAATGAATCACGCGTTGATTGGGTTCAATGAATTTTATGAATGAGATGATATTGAAGACATTATCTCTTAAGAATTTTTTAGTGATAACAAATATTAATGTAGTCTTGAATTTTATATTAATGCTACTTATGTTGTATTATTTAAATAAATAAAATTAAACGTTATTTCTCGCAACTAACTCGCAAGGCAAATTAATATGTAGATTAGAATTAATCTCAATAAAGTTCGTTAAGTAGTTTAGTCGTCTCTTTTTGTTATTACATTATCTATAAATAAAATGATATTAACATTTTTGTGTAAGCAGTAAGCAACAGCTACAGCTCAGCTACAGCTACATTTAATAACTAGTTAGATATCTAAATTAAATTTTATTAGTTTATCTATACAGATTATTTCGAATAATTTTATTTTAATAAATCAGACAATTAAATTAAAAGCTTATATTTTTATTGTTAAGAAACTGTAAAGAAAAATAAAACATAGGCAAAAAATAAACATTTAAGTAATTTAAAATAAGATTTTCTTCAAGAACTTGTTATTACACAAATTGAAAAACATTTTCCTTTCTTTATTTAATTCTTAAACGCATTTATAATGATCCAAACATAACATATGGTCAATATTAAAAAATATTTCCATTTACAAAAATCTCGCTCCTCATAAACGTCGCATCCAAGAAAAAGAGTTTTCATGTAAAAAATATAATATATGTACAAAAAATACCTACGGAAAAATGTTATACAGCACGTATCCGAACCAATCAGCTGTTCGACAAGCGCTCGCCCCGCCCCGTCTGAACTTTTCCAACGTGTCACTAAAAATATCAACTTTTTGCGTTTACAACTTTTTTTCGCGAACTTCGTTTTATGTACGTAGTTGTTTTTAGTGAATTCGTTGTTCATTATAGCAAGGAGTCGGTTAATGTATGTTTAAAGCGATTAATGCACTGATTTTTTTGTTTTTATTGTTGGGGATAAATATTTTATTTGAGGTTATTCAAAAAAGAAGCACAAGCCTTTGTTTTGAAATTCATTGTATGAGAAATAATTTTATTTCAAAGACAACATTGTTACTTTTATTTTTAATTTTTTTTTTGTTTTATTCATTTAAAATTTTGTTTATTTGATTTGAATTGAAGTTATTAAATGAAATACTGAATCATATTAATGTAAAAACTTTTTAATGTATCTTTTAAAAATTTAATGGAATTTCTTTAACAATAAAAAAGTTAGAAAAAAGTATGCAGAACACAATCCGAGTGCAACATGATACTTACAATATCCAAGCGATTAAATATCGGAGGTACAAGATTTGTTTTCGTAGCAGTGACGATGTTAATTAGCCGGCGTTCGCTGATTCATCACTTAATAACGTCTCAACGGCCACTACAGCCAAATAATGCACAGATCGAACAAATCCCACCTTCAGTACAATCATATACAACGACACATTTGAAAAAGTTTAAATTTCGAACGCGCACAAAGTTCGTTTGCAGCTGTCAAAAACGCGCGAAATATTTTTTTCAGTGGCTGTCAAACGAGGCACAGACTCACACAAATGCGGCCGTCCACGTCAGTGCGCTGACGTTCACTAGTCGCGCCTCGGCGTAAGTCGAGGAGAAGAAGGCAGCGGTCTCGGCCAACCCGCCTTTCGTTCGTCTCTTTCTCGCGCGGATACCCGCCCGCACCATTTTTACGGTTTAACCGACTCAATTCAATTCAACTCAACTCAATTGTCGTGGAATGCCTTCGCAGTGGACGCTAGAGTGAGACATATAGTGTTTACCTTTCAGACGCGACTACTTTTAATCTTCGGCGAAAATATTTCTTAACGTATTTTAATCTTTGATATTTGATATAAGGCTACGTGGTCATCGTTGACGTTTAATGCGTCCAAGAATATGCGTATGGAAAATGGGAATAGAGCCTTAATCTTGGTTTAAGACGGAGCAGAGGCGAGCGATAGGCTGTTTCGCTCGCGCCACTATCGTCCGGCGCATACTTTGTGTACGTGAGAGAGAGAAATCCGAGAGTCGATAGGCGTTACCGTTTCAGTCAACTCTCGCTTCTGGGTGTGTAAAGTTTTAGGCCGAAACATGTAAAAATGCATCTTGAAAAAAAGTTATGTATTAAAAAAAGAAGCTTAGTGGTGGGGGGGGACATTAATGATAGCGGGTGGTGAAGGTTTTTTCGCACGCTATATTTTGGGGGGTGTTCGTAACTGGACAATGCATTATCGGGCTTCGGTACCGATTCGGACGCATCACCTTAGTAAGCCATTTCCACTACAAAACTACTCTGTTCAAATGGAGGCCTGAGCGATGCAATCCCTCTGCTTGGTAACTATACACTGTGCTCTATATTGAGTAGAAAATGCTGTACAACAAAACGCAATAACATATTTTAGATTAAAAAATAGTCTCGAGAAAATCTTTGAAAACTCAAAGTTCAGTTTCTTAAAGTATTTAAAATTAATAAATAAAATTCATCCGTTTCATAATCGTTTGTTTATAAATTCGACCTTGAGGCTTTTGTCATTTTCACAGATATCCTCACCAATTATTATTTTTTAAAGAAAGTATGTACCACGAAAATGTAACGTTTTCTGCCAAGGTTACCAAAGATTCAAGATGTTAGCAACAATACCGAACAAAATAAAAAAAAATGCTTATCAGTATTTCTAAACTAGCCACTCCCCGCGGCTTCACCCGCGTAACTTCTGATCCGGTGGGATTTCCAGGATAAAAATTATCCCATGTCTTATTATGGATCCTTACCTATATGTGTTCCATATTTCATCTAAATCTGATAATTAGTTTCAGCGTGAAAGAGTAATAAACAAACATACATATCTACATACATCCTCACAAACTTTCGCATTTATAACAATAGTAGGATATAATATAACCTGGATACGTTTCTAAGTTTAGAATATCAGACTCAGACTTATTGAGTCGAATACAAGAAAACCTATTTAAATCCTGACCTAATCTCTATAGAAAACCTCTAGTTTTAGATACAATGACCTGATCCGTTTACTGAATTTCTTAAACTAGTTATCCCACGCGGCTTCGCTCCCTTAGTACAATAAAAACATTTCAAACATACATACAAAAAATATTTCCTGTTTATACTTATAAAATAGGTAGCTGACGAATTAGTTAATCGATATTTATTTAAAAATATTTCAGAAAGAACATACCGCATTATTTGATAGGTTCTTATTTATTCGTATTTCGATTTTTATAAGGTTGTATACAAAAAAAGATAACCTTTTTAACTAAACTATACTAAACTACAACTTGTTCCTTTGTATCGTACATATGTCAAATCATCAAAAAACTTCAAATTATCCAAGTTTCAAGTATCGGTTTTCATTCAATGGGAAACATTCAAAGTATTGTCACTTAAGACAACGATCCTCTAATACTCTATACAAGACGTTCTCCCCCTCATCCACAGGTGGTATACACCTTGCAAGCTATGTGTGATAAAAAGAATAATACCAAGCAAACATATCTAAAGTATTCAAATATTTCTTTTTATTTTTTTTTACAAAATACGTGAAAGTATTGGTTAAGATTTGAGACGTATTGCAGTGAGGTTTATCCTTTTAATTAACGAAATGACCAATTTACTTGTCTATGAAAATTAGACATCGTAGAGTGTAATGTTATTGGAATTAGAAAAATGTGAAAACTTAAAACCATTTTTTACAATAGGCATCTACTTTTCTTCTATGTCCATCATGACTGACGTGTCAATGCGGAAACGCGATAACAATAGTTTTTACGTGACCTAAAGATTACTTATTATTTTAATATAATATTTAAGTTACTTTGATATGTGTTTATTTATTTCATGGTGGATGTCAAGCATGGTAAGTAAAATATTTAAACAATTCTTCTACCATACAAAAATTAATAAAATTCTGTCCACTACCAAATAAGATTATTTACATGTTTTAAAGTATTTTCTTAGTTATTTGTGTTCTTTTTACTTACATAAATATTTAATGGTCCTTCTAAGTCTAAGGCACTCTATGAGTATTTTTCTACGATTAAATTATGATTTTGTTTACTATTTCTCTTTGTTTTATATCTAATTGTTTTTGCTTTTAATTTAAAAGCCCATTTCCAGCTTGCGAATGTTGTCACTTCAAGCTTCACTTATCATTCACAAAACGTTTAAAATTACAACTCGTATTACATTTCAAAGTTCTTTGACTACAAAATCAAACTTAATTGATAGAATAGATCGATGTAATGATTCGTTAACACTTAAAAGGGTCCTAAGAAAAATGCGGAGAGAAATGTAGTAATCGTGCCTAAAAATTTTCCACCTAAAATCGTGTTTCTTTCAGACACTTGACCATCCAGTACGGCTATACCATACCGAGAACCAATTTAAACTTTAACATCTCCGACATACGTTACACATTTTCCACAAATATCATGTTTTGGAATTAGTAAATATTCTGAGACATTTAACACTACGCCATCTAGTCCCAAACTAAGCAATGTTTGTACTATTAAAAGAAGATACTTAAACATACTTTTTTTCTAAATACATTCAAACTATAGATAGATAAACGCCCAGACAGTAGACACTATGTTCACTACATCGAACCCACACCCTTCGGCACCCTAGACCATTGCCACATCCACAAATCGGGTCACCAACTTCATATGATATGAACATATAATTAAATAAAGAATCCCTGCTTCACTCTGTATCGAAAGATCGTACAGAGAAATGTAGATTTGTGAACGTTCTGACACCCGCAATCGTTTTTCCTACACCTAAAATCGTGTTTCTTGCCGACGCTTGACCAAGCTTTGCCAGTCCAACCGAGGACCAATTGAATAAACTCTAACGCTTGCAACTATACTAACAACACACGTTGCAAGTATCACTGTACAAATATGATATTTTTTCAAATTAGGATATAGTTCCTTGATCCTTTATCGCCTGAATATTAATATTTCACTTTGTATACAATTAAATTAAGATATATTGTGCTCCATTTTGTAAAGAAAATCTAACAGAGAAATACATATCTGCTAACGCTGTGATGTGTTTCTTACCGACATTTGACCAAGCTTTGCCAGTCCAACCGAGAACCAATTGAATAAACCCTAACGCCAGCAGTACTTCTACGCACGTAACACATTTCACTCCTCAAATATCATGTTCCATCATGTGATCATACAGAGAAGTGTGGCTATGAAAAAATACTTCAAAACGTTTTAAATCTAAAATTGTGTTTCTTGCAGATCTTGACAAGAACATGGAAGCTATGCCAGTCCAACCGAGTACCAATTGAATAAGCTGTTACACCCGTAGGATTTCAATAAATTGACACATGGACCAACAAATATCATATTAGATACTAAATATTAATACTACAATTTTTAAACTTTCATTTTACCTTTAATGGTTAAGCAGTGGTGTACGTACTCTACAATATTTTTTTTATTTATTCTTACAATTTATGTACAAATTACCTGCTCCAGTTTATCTAGAAACATGGTCGCGGTTTCAATAAAAACTATAGAGTAATCTCAATCATGTACTAATCAAAAATTAAAATAATATGTAATCGTGCATCCTTAATTACCAACAAGACCTAAAAAACGTTTTTCCTACACCAAAAATCCGATACTTGACCAACGCACTAGACTAACGGAATATGCATACAATTGAATTAAGAAATGCTCCATAAAGAACTATTTCACAATTTTGTAGAAAGATCGTCTCTTACTCAGTAAATTTTCGGGTACTTTCTGTCTTATAATGTCAGTAAGTATGATGTGTCTACCCAATAATATATTGTTCATCACTTAATTATTGTTTCAATTGAAGTGTAAAAATTAAAATACTTATTTCATTTAATTATCATGAAGGTAGCTGAAAACCCTCTAATAATCTAAAAAATGAAATTAAAATAGAAAAGATTGAACCGTAAAAATCCATTCCAAGCTGAACTACCCGAGTCTAATATTACACTAAACTTTAAAAAGCTAAGATTTTTCCGTATGATCCCAATTCAGGTCAACTGTCGATCCTAAGGTAGTACGTAAATAACTAAATGACGTCACAACTTTATATCCGCCCAACTTGGCGGGGCCGAAAGTTGCCGTTTGGTTTAATAATTGATTGGGTTCCGTATTACATGAAGCGATAGAGTTTGGATTTACGAATGTATTACGATAGACCATGTAGTAGGTTTTGCTTATAAATTCACGTTAAAATGTATCAAATAAATTTCCAAATGATCATAGAATATTTTTACCAAGAGATATTTCTGAAATGTCACATTATTGTATTACCTTGGTTGTACTTGTATTTATTGAATCTCACTTAATTATATATTTTTTGAAATCTTTTGTTATTTAGGGAGATTTTTCAAGATTTAAATCAAAATATGTACCCCATGATTGATTGCAATACACATTATTATAAAAAATAACACGTAGTTTATTTTCTTACACTTAAAAATTAATAACAATACTAAATGTGAGATTGGTGCCTAAAAAGGGAACAAAATACGTGTTAGTAATATAAATAAACAAAATTACTTTACAACTAAAATGTCTTAAACATTGAACCAGCCTACAACGCTGTCCACAACATAATATTTATATGTAAAAGTAATATCTAGGTATACTTATAGCAACATACCTAATTACTAAGGTTTTAACTAAAATTGTTATAACATCATAAAATGTACATAACACCTTATAACATGAAGAACTATGAACCATCCATCGTTCGAAATGCCAAAGAGTCTTCACCATCAGGTGATAACTACTCATAAACTTTAAAAATAATTATTACGCACCATGTCTAACCATACACCTTAACTGTCATGATGCTTATACTCGTATACATTTTTTACATAATTTTCTACTGTCTGGGTGCTTATCTTTCTATAGTATTATGTATTTACAAAAAGTATGTATGTATGTCTTTCAGTTATCCAGTGTCTATAGTACAAGCTTTGCTTAGTTTGGAACTAGATGGCAAAGTTTTAAATGTCCAAGAATATTTAATACTTTATTTCAATACTAGCTTTCCGCCCGCGGCTTCGCACGCGTGGGCTACTAATTTCTGTATTTTGTAGAGGCGCACAACAAAAGTGTAAAATAATTATGGTTGCATGACCGCTGATATATGCGCATGTCTATAGTTTTTTTTTTATAATTTTCAATAGAAATAGGTTTGACCAAAATCTGACAGTACGCGCGCCTAAAATTTTAGCCCACGCGAACGAAGCCACGGACGGAGAGTTAGTTATTTTTTGAGGGTTTTTAAGAATTAATTAAGCGTTTTTATCGAATACCTATCCAATGATATCTCATTTAATGATGTATTAGCGAATTTATTTTTTTACCCTCCGATTACATGTATGGAGAGTCACCCTTAAAAATATTTTTTTCAAATAAAATGTAGCCTATAAGTTGAACCTAATATTGGTCTATCAGCATGTGAAATTTTATCAAAATCTACCCAGTAGTTATTACGTGATTGACGAACATACAAACAGATAAACAGACAAACAGACAAACAGATAAACAGAAAAACAGAAAAAAAATTTCTAACCATGGTTTTGGTATCTGTGGAACATACATATTACATACCAATCACTCTTTTTGAAAAATATTCAATGTACAGAAATGGTTTGGTTACTCTTTTATTATATGTATAGATTTATCTAACATGAGAAACGTATAATAATCGCTATTTAAATGTGTAATTGCTATCAATACACGTAATGAAGACCACATTAGATGTACGTCTAGCTTGTATCTAGAAGTCTGGCTCGCTTCTAAAAATTAACTAATCTGAACACCGTGTAATGGATAACTGAATCCGCCCTTTCAATTTTCTAATTTAGAGCACCGATTTTATTGAATTGGGTTACATTTTATAGATACTAGTGATTTATAAAATGGTGTTACCCAAATGTAAAATTATTTTTAGATTACGTGTAAAGCCCGTTTATGTGTTTCAATGATAGCGTGGATTAATAGATAGGTGTGTACTTTGCAATAATTCCACCACACATTTCAAAACTATAAAACTAATTCTTCTGGTTTATAGTATACCTACTAGATGTGGTTTCACCGTTCCCGTGGGATTTGATCAAAATCCTTTCTTAGCGGTTGCCTACGTCATATCATCTACATACCAAATTTCAACCAGATCCGACCAGCGGTTTGGGCTGTGTTATGATAGATCACCACGTCAATCAGTCTCCTTTGAGTTTTTATATATAGATAATGTAAAACACAAGCTATCCATTAATTTTAATACACCTGTGCTAAGTACATTAAACGTTTCGCTTAAAAAAGAGATCGCCTTGCAAAGAAACTTTTGAACTTACTTTTTCAGGGAACGCTATGATTGATAGAGGAGATCAAAGACACGCCGCCGACTATAAAGTGGCGTGTGAATTCAATGTATTTACTGCTTGTACTTATTATTTTTCTACAGAATGTTTATCGCAATTCTCTGTTCTCATTCTACTCCTTGCACAAGGATGTCTATTCATTTATTATTGTCCATCAATATTTGGACCACA
>LQNK01000708.1:413794-430176 GCA_001586405.1 Phoebis sennae
ATAATTTTAATAAACCTGTGCTAAGTACATTAAACGTTTCGCTTTAAAAAGAGATCGCCTTGCAAAGAAACTTCTGAACTTACTTTTTCAGGGAGCGCTATGATTGATAGAGGAGATCAAAGACACGCCGCCGACCATAAAGTGGCGTGTGAATTCAATGAATTTACTGCTTGTACTTATTATTTTTCTACAGAATGTTCATCGGAATTCTCTGTTCTCATTCTACTCCTTGCACAAGGATGTCTATTCATTTATTATTGTCCATCAATATTCGGGCCACATGGCGTCACACTAATAATGTCATATTATCCTAAGTAATTACTCGTTAACTTTTATTAATTTTGTATTAAAATAATTGCGATAGATAAATTCAAAATAATATACTTGGTTACACAGGAACACGCCGCCGTCCGCCAATTTGGTTTGCGATATTGTATACTTCTTATTACACTTTTTGCATGGTGTCTCGCGTATGTTCCTGACCTACTGCTGTCTGCTACTGTAGTGATAATGACATATTTCCTCTTAACGTACCAAATTCGTGGGTGACGGTTATCCACATATTTATTATACCTAAGTCTTATCATAAATATTGTTTTTAACTGGTCTTTAAACAAAACAAAAGTTATTCTACAAATCGGTTGTCGTCGTCGTTTTGGTCGAATTGAAATAATTTCCTTATATCCCAAATAAAGTTCAAAGGCATTGACACCATCGCGTATACAAAGTGGCCTCAATAAAAATATCAGCAAAGAAAGTAAGCGGAAAGCAAAACATTTGCGAGCCAAACTCTAAAGGCCACTTTCAGTCCCATTAAAGGCAACGTCCTATAAATAACAGCCAAAGAAATTCATTAGAAACTCCTTTATCCAGCAAATATTCAAAAGCGAATGCAATCAGATAAAAGTTGATTAATCTCCGAACGGAGTTCCGCTCCTTATTATAATAAACTAATTAATGATGGAGGCGAACAATTCATTATAGAAGCAAAACTGCCTTCCGAACAATAATGATAATGAGTGTAATTAATTATAGGAAGTTGCTTCAAGACGTACTGAGGAGGCCGGGGGAGGCGTAGGAACCGTAGTCATTGGATATGCCTTTTTGGATGGAATGCACTGTGAAATTTTAATAACACTTATACGCACGCAATGGTAGTGTAATTTGGATGTTAAACTTGTTGCTATCCCAAAGGATTACACGTGTTGTTAAATTATTTTCTTGGTATTTTAATTGTTTGAATAAGGATATAGAAAGACAAGTCACGATATAGCATAAAAATGTATATTATCAATTATGTGTATTTCATAAAGTATATTAAATTTTGTGTAGTTGTATGTAGTCCCTTAGTCTTTTTCGCAGTGTAATGTATACCTTTCTATTTTTTTCCTTTTCTTGGGTTGCCTGGAAGAGATCGCTTCCAGCGATAAGGCCGCCTTTTTATATATACATTACTGTATTGTCGTATCTCTTAATATTGTATTTAATGTTTTATGAATAAGTTGAAATATTTTTATTTAACATTCCTATAAATTTTCATTCAATTTTTTTTTTAACATTAAACATCGCGAAACCACTATTTATTCACAAATACGTAACGAAAATGAGACATTTCCATTTAAACTTCTGCATCTTTTCCTTCTCTTCGGTCGTTTAAGCTAAGATTCACTTTATTCTTGGTCTAATAAAATGCAAAAGTTTATAACTCAAAAATGCCATATCCACTCTTCTCACTTCCTTACAAAGACAGCAAAGGGTGTGAGAGGGAGGTCAGCTCGTCGTGCTGCTGATGGTTTTAATCATTATTACTTATAATTAAAATTTTGCTTGTACGTATCTCTGTTTGTCAACTTATATGCTAATGATTTTACAAAAAAAAATGAAAATCGTCAAAGAAGTAAAGCAACCGAACCATATATATATTAGTCTAAAAGTCTCAAATAAACCTTCAATATTTTTAAATTGCCTGTAGTCCCATAATCATGCGCGACAAAAGGCTTATATTTATCGTCCCTATCATTAATAATAATTACAGACGAAAAACAATTTATAAAATTTTGATTAAATGAATCAAATATATTTTACTACATCTACGTATATATGCATCTATCTTCGTTCTATTAAAAAATGTCAAAAGCTAAGTTTCCTCTCACGGTATAAATAAGTACTTTGTAACTGTATCGTTGGTATCGGTCCATTCTAGACGTAATATAATTTATGTACCCTATGACATCTAAAGACTCTACTAACAACACAATAAATAGTTTAGAAGCTAGAAATAGGTTATAGGTTACGTTGTCTTTTGTTATATGGAGTTTGTCAGGTAGAAATTTGTTTTTTTCTGTAAGGACAGGCAAGCAAGCATCTGATGGTGGATCTTACTGATGCCCTAATAACCGTACGCAAAACAGTAAGATACTGCTTTTGGGATGGGGGGGGGGTTAATTTCCCCTATGCGAGCTTGGCTCAATTTGTGCCGATGCAGAGTTTGATTTCCTCTCTTAGATATGTCGTAATAAAATGATGAGATAATTGATAGATTTTATTGTGACTTCTTGGTAGATATGTATTTTAAGTATTGATTGAAGATGATGAATTCTCGAAACCGGTTGTAATTAAATAAAGTGTTAAAATAAATAGTGGAAATAGTGTAAAAAAGTCTTTAATTCTATACTTAATATGATGAGAGATGAATTGTAGCGAAATTTACTTTATCTTTTAATTATTCGGTAATGTAAAAGTATCGACTTTTGGTAAATCATACTATTTCTCATAGTTATTATCTTTCGTGACTGACCGTACCTGGGTACATCACTATTAATCTTAGCTATGGTAATTTATTTCAGTCTTGTTTTAAGGCTATTCATGGTCAATCCTTTTTTAGATCGCCCTGACGATCGATCGAGTAATTATTTTGAGAAATTAATGTTTTTACTACATTGAATTACAAAAATGACAAAATGCTATATTATACATATTTAAAAAATCAGTACAAGTTTAAATAACGTTATTTTTGTGAAGTGGAATGTATTTACTCAACAGAATTTTTTTTTTTTTATTTTATTGACCAAAAAATGATTGAAACCTTTGATTAAAATTGTCCTATAACAAAATTTTATATCTGATATAAGTAGTACAATTGCAACAGGGTCTTTTATACTATAATTTTAAACGTATTTCAAAACACGATCACTAGAAAGTGTCACAGAAAAAACATCGTCAAAGCATGTTAACCAAGAATATACACGACACATTTCCTTTGCGGCCCAGTTAAGTTGATCATAACCGGCCGTTAAAAGCTCCTAACTACCTTACAAGTCAGGGCCACATAAAGAGGCGCATGAACGCTCATTAGGCGCGCGGTATCGTCCATAAATACATTATCGCTGGGCGGCGGGAGACGGGTTATCGAATTAAAACTTCACTAGCAATACTAGAGTTGAACAGTGTATTAATACACGATGTATAATTCGAACGCTTGGACAAACTTGGCCATCTCCGCTTGCCACCGACGCCCGACCCCCGATAACATCGGAATATTGAATTTTATTACGTGTTACTTAATAACTGCGATGTTAATTGCGATTTTATTCAACTTTTTAACTGCCAGCGATTATTCTTTAATAGAATAATGACGGGTTGGAATGTACCGTTGAATTGAATTTGTTATTTAGTGGTTTGTACTACATTGACATCAAGATTATCGGGTATAATGATGAATTATGGTGTACTGTTACAATGACTTAATTTAAAGCACTATTTGATCTATGATTACTGTTAGCATTTAATTATAATGTATACGTAAATATTATGGCCATAAATTGTAATAATATAAATGAATAAATTACAGTATAATCATTATTTTAAAACATTTATTTGATCTAATATTTGTTTACATTAAGTAACTTAATATACAAAAAATACATGAAATCAATTAATTTACCTCAGTTATACCACAGTATAAAACTTAAATACACATCAAATATACCATAATTCGTCAATATAAATATTAGTGTTTGTTTAAAGCAAATTATTAAGTGGAATACAACGGCGGGCGGTGGGCGCCAAGGAGCGATCGAGGTAAGGGTACCGGCTACGTAATTAGATTTTCAAAGTCCGAATATACTGCTCGTACTTGTCTTCATAATAATGTGCGGCGATTGGAACGTTTTGATACTAAAACAATTTAAATTTTGACTGAAAAAGCCTTGTAAACATATCGCCAAAAGTCACATCTTAGGCAAAGTTACTAAAACTAGCCTTAAAAAGGAACCTTAACTTCAATTAATACTAACAGTGTCACGTGGTTTCACTTGCGCTTGCATTAGTTATCTACTTTTTCATAATATAAATATTTATTAGAAATTATATTATAGGATTGATTCTAATTGTAAAATAATTCTCAAATCGGTCCAGTTTTTTCGGTGGTTATCTATACAAATGATACATTTTTTCACTTTTGGTTTTTCACTTTTTGACAAATTTTATCCTACAAGCAATTATAAAGTATTTATACGCCAATCACACCCTAATCTATCCGCCTTTGCAACGCACAGTCAAAATCCTCAAACATAATATACACATTCATATATGTAAATAAGTAGGTAAAAGTAATTTGCCTTTAAAACAGTTTATTTCAATTAAAATGTTGTCAGGTATGATTAAATATTTCATTTAAATGTAATAAACATCACCAATTTCTAATACGGAAATTACTAACTCAAATGAAATGTATAATTCCAAGTATCAAGATTCGGACACCGCGTCTGTTCGGTATCGGATATTTAGTTTGCTTTGGGCCGGCGGGGGGAAGCTAAGTCCAACTATAAATTAGGAAGGGTACAGTTTCATTAATCACCCATACGCCGTTATTATTAATTAACCCCCTTCGGAACTATCGCTGTTACGTATCGACCTACACGAATGTCAACTCTTTTCAATTCTAACTTTATAGCCGATGAACAATGATCAATAATCGGTAGCTCTATTAATAATTTATAAACAAAAACAAATACGTCGTGTATTTGATAGTAATGTCAGGTGACGAACTATTAATATAACATTGGATCTCAATATTGAACGAAATTAGGTTTTTGTGACATTTTCATTTTGTTGGAATTTTTTAACGGCTATTATTTTGTTAATAAACCCCCTTTGAAACTACCTACGTATCGACATACACGAATATGGACTCTTTTCAATGCCAAATTTATTGCTATCGATATAATCGGTGGTAACTATAAATAAGTTATTATTAAGCTTAGCTTGTTTGTTACAGCAAATTTCAATAATGACTACCTAATGTATTTGTTTTTCGTTGCACAATAAATTTATTGATATAATCATATAAAATTGATTAATTTTACCCTTAGAAACTAATAATTGAATAATATAATATTATTTTTATTATAGCCTTTCGATATAATTGGTGGTAACTGTAAACAGTTTATTAACGTATTTGATACAAACATTAGGTTATGCACGTTTAAAATTGTGAATGTAATATCGCACAGGCAAATGTGTTTGTTTTATTTATTGTATGAGAACTATATTTCTTATTCCCATTTTAGTAAAAGTCTGTTGTTAACATTGCCTATTACTAAGGAGTTGATACTAAAATTACGGTCTGTTAAATGCGATGCGACTTGTGGACGCTTAACATTATGGTCCATTCGTTCGTAATCTGTAGGTACTTTGGGGTAAACAAGATTGAAATAATCAGAAGTATTAAGCTTGGAAAAGTACTTGTCGTCAAAGTTTTTTTACACTCTATAATATCATCGACAGCATTACAAAAAATAGTTAGTAATGTTTATTAGATTATTATGATAATAATGTATTTATTTTAATGCGTGCAACTAGTAAATAGATCACTTCGGGTGGTTTTTGCTCACATTATATTACAACTTTGTAGCTACTTCTAGTACTATCTATTCACTGCCATTTATCAATTCTTTATTTATGTGTGTTGACAAAAACTTAATGTCAATGTTAAACCCGTTTAAAAACGTTTATGCACTAATGCAGTTTATATTTAAAAACTAGTTTCTTTCTATACTAATATTATAAAGAAAACAAATTTGATAGTATTCCGAATAGAAAAGGCTCCAAAAGCTCTGAACCGCTGGAAACAACTCTTATCCTTTTTAATCGTATGTTATCCTTGATTATCTTAAACTGTATTTAACAAAGAAAACGCACGTAACCTAATATTATGAAAAGAAAAAAAAATTCTTTGTTTGCATCGAATAGGCTCCGAATCTACTGAAACGATTTGGAAATTTTGAATTACACATTAGGTACTTCTGGTATTGATATAATTAAAAAAATAGATAGACATTCGCCAAAAAAACTTCATTTTCAAAGCTTAATCCTTAAAGCATTATCCGAAAAATATTTTTTTATAATTTTTAATGCCAGCGCAAATAAGGCCACGGGCGGTTGCTAGTAATTCATAAAAAAGGCTTGATAAAGGTCATAAATTTACGACATAAAATGTAGTTAAACACAAAGAAGCTATTAACGGCCATTAAATTGAGAACCGTACAAGGTTAAGAGCAATATATTTATGTAAATTGCGCGTACTTGTTTATTTTAAACATGTGAGTTAAGTAGATATAACTTGTGAACACTATCTCGTGTGCGTTTCCATTGTTATTTCTGACGAATTTCGGAAAATATTTTATTTTGTGACCACTTGATTCCGTCTCCTACTTTTTTCTTAAAGTACAGGGTTCTATGTGATCAATAAAAAGATATTCTACTACGAAATGTTATCAAAATTAGTTCAGTATTTGGCGTGATTCACACACATACATTCACAATTATAATATTAGAATTTAGATGGATTGTCATAAAAATACGCCTGCAAATACGATCGAAAGGTGTTAAAACGTACAAATTAAAACATTTCATAATAGTAGACAACACTGTATGTTTTGTAAAAACCGGTTCCTTACTGACAGTTCTTCAAATGCCGCGTAATTAATATGACTTTTCTATTCCTTCTACGCTTTATGGACAGTTATTTTATAATCTTGTAAAGTCAGATTTTTTTCAATTTCTGTGATCATAAAAAATTTACAACAATGTTGTTAATTTGGTATGAATAAAATGTGAAATATATTTAAATACATAATATATCGTAATAATTCACAAATAATCCAAAAATCGTACTTCTTGTCATAGTAACTCTTCATTGAGTATATTTACGCTGTTGATAATATTTTTATTAATATCCGTACGACGTGCAGCAGTGGAAACAAGTTTAATGAGGTTTTGACTTCCGTAATTAGGTAGGCGTGAAATTAATATTGTTAAAACAAAGCAACCTAAATTTAATTGTTCTATTCTTATGTATATATTAACGTAACTAAATTCAACTTGGCAATATAAGTACAGAGTTGAATTAATTGCGTTTTAGAATAATTTATTTATTGCCATGGTGTAGTTTGGCATGCGTTTCTTTATTACATTTGTAAATATTATTGTCTAGCTATTACTTATTTCATCAACATATAACATCCTTATTCCAAACAGACCATGGTATCTTAATTTCACGGTCCGACCGAAACATAATTAATTATTAATACGAAGCTATTTACAAATAAACTTACGTATTAACATTACCGGTTTCGTCCAGCAAGGCAATATAATAGCTAGCCGACTATCCGTCGACTGACCCTACCCTTATAAATAATAGTGGTAAGTCGCCCACCCCCACCCAAGGGTAACGGCTACCCTCCGGATCTCATTTCCAAATTGCATTTCGAAACTAAATCTCGACTTTACATCGGGATATCACCAAATCAAAATCGACCTTAACGCGCATTCAAAGAGCTTAATATAACTCGATGATGTAAGAGCGAAATTTAGTACTTACTTGTGAGGTCATAACCTAAGAAGGGGCTTCTACCCAAGCCTGTACAAGCACTAACTCGTATAATGAGATATGATAATAAACGCTCCAGTTGAATATTGATGTTGGGAAGTTAGGGATGCACTCAGTGTTTACAACTCGGGCTAATTATACAATAAATAGAAAATACAATCTTAACTTGTCTTCAAAGACAATTATTATGCATTTAGCGCGGCGTCTTCATCTAAAGACTGCATTTAAGGCTCTATCCTTTAAAGTAACCGAATTAAATAAATATTGTATATTGTAAACTAGTTATTCCGCGCGACTTTGCTTCCGTAGCATAATGCTATGTAGCATAGAACCTTCCTCAATTGATAATATATCGGACCAAAATTTAATGAGATTAGGGCGTTAAAAGGAACAACCTTTTCAGTTTTATAAGATAAGTATAGATTATTAGATAAGACATCTAAGTAAAACATTATACAATGAACATTACAATTTAGCATGAATCGACAACGAGTTGATTTAAACAGTACAATTACTCCCACACAAAGCGATAGAATCGACTAATAATTTATCTAAGCTTCTATTATGTAATCACGTTTTGTTACTGCTAAATAAGGAGATATAACGAGCTTCAACAAAACAGTTTTAATTGATCAAGGTGCGGTAATATGTACTTGTTCATGTGGGCCAGAGTGTAATATACGTACTGGATTATTTAACTAATATGAATGGAGAGAATGGGTGATCTATTGTAAAATGAAGTCCTGAAATATAGTTCCAAAATCTAAAAATATTCTACTCCCGTATAAAGCAAGATCTCCAGATAATGTGTGTATGTATCAAATACATACTTCTTAATATAAATCAAAATTTATATTAAGAAGTTTAATAGATAGTTTATTTTCTATTAATTTTCCATTACATTTGTTAAAGAAATTTTCCAAATTTTTCCCAAGTATTAATAATTCTCTCCACATAATTTGTGTTAGTTAATCGGTTATACATACTAAAGAAGTTCATTGTACATTAATATTCTCAACTTCCTTAAACAGTACTCGTAATAAATTCAATCATGCAGCCGGGATTGGAACCCGCGACGCTCCCAAAATAGCAGGTCACTGCTTAATCACTGATGTCAACGTCAGTTTTACTTATTACTCTAATTACTTAAACTATGCGTGAAATGTAATGTACACTGGATTTTATGGTTTTGCTTCGTTAGGTGTATAACGTCATAATTTCTAGTAGTCATATAAAGCTATTGTTAGTTAAAGGTGGCTATTACTATATTTAGAGAGAGAATTTATATTCTTAGAAAATTATACCCATAATTTAAATGAAAAAAATTACGTTTTTTATTAATATTAATTATATGATTGTATTTGATTAATTTAACCTTAATTATTATAGCCATCCGTGTTACTTCTGATCCCGTGGAAACTCCGGGTTAAATGTAGCCTATATGCTATTCTGAACCGTTACCTATATGCAAAACAAGAGTCGTCATAATCGGTTCAGTAGTTTTTGCGTAACAAACATATATATAAATCCTCACAAACTTTCGCATTTATAATAAGTATTAGTAGGTTTGAGCAACTGATGTATTAATACAAAATCAAAATTACATCGTAATTAAAAATTAAAATTAATGTTACAATGAAAGTAATTAATGATAATTATTTCAGTAGATTTAAACATCCAATAATCACGTGTCGCAATGACATCAACAGCGCAATAGCCTCCAAGACGGGGCTGATTCATCCGCTGATATTATTCGTGCGCAATTATCATCGCCGCGCCTTAGCATTATACCAATTAATCGTTATGTGCTCTAATGATAGTATGTGTGAACAGCGCAGATAAATCACTATCGAGTATTTTATTAGTTATTTGGCCTTATTTAGCTTTGAATTACCCTTATATTACACGTTGCGTTGCCACGTACCTTCATTCTTAACTTATTAACTTATCTCTTCCTCAAATAAAATACAGAAATTATTGTGTATTCAACCCAACTTTATACAATAAATACAAATTAACAATCATTTCAGCTCTAAATTTGAATTAAACAGTAAATAAGAAAATGTCCCAATGACATCAACAGCGCAATAGCCTCCAAGACGGGGATGATTCATCCGCTGATATTATTCGTGCGCAATTATCATCGCCGCGCCTTAGCATTATACCAATTAATCGTTATGTGCTCTAATGATAGTATGTGTGAACAGCGCAGATAAATCACCTATCGAGTGTTTTATTACTTATTTAGCCTTATTTTGTTTTCAACTACCCTAATACACTTTGTGTTATGGCATATCTTCATTCTTAACTTACTAACTTATCTCTTTCCTAAATTTAAAAATACATAAATAATTGTTTATTCGACCCAACTTTATACAATAAGTTCAAATTAACAATCATTTTAGCTCTAAATTTGAATAAAACAGCAAACAAGAAAGTGTCCCAATGCCATCAACAGCGTAACAGTTACCAGGACTGGGATGATTCATCCGCTGATATTATTCGTGCACAATTATCACCGCCGCGCCTTAGCATTATACCAATTAATCGTTATATGCTCTAATGATAGTATGTGTGAGCAGCGCAGATAAATCAATGTCGAGTGTTTTATTAGTTATTTAGCCTTATTTTGTTTAAAATTACCTAATACACTTTGTGTTATGGCATATCTTCATACTTAACTTACTAACTTATCTCTTTCTAAAATTAGAAATACATAAATTATTGTTTATTCGACACAACTTTATACAATAAGTGCAAATTAACAATCATTTCAGTTCTAAATTTGAATTAAACAGCAATCAAGAAAGTGTCGCAATGATATCAACAGCGTAACAGTTGCCAAGACGGGGATGATTCATCCGCTGATATTATTCGTGCACAATTATCATCGCCGCGCCTTAGCATTATACCAATTAATCGTTATGTGCTCTAATGATAGTATGTGCACAACACTCAGATAAATCACTATCGAATGTCTTGTTTATGAAATAAATAATACTTCTGAGATATAATCAAAAGTATTGAATAGTTGATATTGACGTTGAGTAAAACACATTTAAAAAAAAAATAAAACAAACTTAACCTCTGAACAACTCAACCACTGAACCGATATGAATGAAATTTATTTTAATAATATAGTTTAGAACCCAAGAAAGGACATACATAACTTTTTATCCCGGATATCCGAAATGAATACGCGGGTGATACCGCGGGGTAAATCAGCTAGTGAAAAAATATCCTTTAAATTTATTTTTTTTTCATAATCCTGCATTTAATCTCAAAATCCTCAGTGTACTATAATCAAAACAATAGTGCTAGTCGGTGTGCAATTAATACTTTTATGGCGGCGCCTAAATGTGGCACTGACAACATCGCTCAGCCTATATTGTAGCTTAACTATTAGTGACCTTATAAATCTTGTCTGTTAGCAAACATTACAGCACCTCATTGTGGATTCATTTGAATGGCATGTTCTTCATATGTTTTACTATACTGTATGTTCTCTTTCTATGTACCTATATCAAAACTTTATTATTCTGCTAGCAAATATTAAAGGTGCTCAATATGTGATCAGTTGAATGTAATATTGTCCTACATATATTTTACTTTAAGTACTGTATGCTCTATCTTTCTACATATATATATATATGTATATAGAATCGGTGATAAAATGTAGCACATTTTCCAACATTTTATAATTTCATAGCATGAAGAGCATTGTTTTTTCAGTCCCTACTGCCAAAATCATTCATCTTTGAAATAAATTCGCTATTGCAAATACATATATGAAAGCATTGCAAAGGGTAGAGTGTCATTGCGGTCCCATAGAAATTTGGTTCAATTCTGATCATCCATGTCGAAGATATACCAGGGTACCATGCAAAAGTAACAACATAATAATGTTCTTACTTTTCCTTAACTATAAATATGCTATAATTCAGTATGGAAGGCATACATAATACACATTAGTGTTAAGAACATTATTGTGTGAGAGGCCATACATAATGTAAGTAAATGCGGTGTGTCCCGTCTAGTTTCATACAATTAAGCAATTCGTAGTTGAACTATCGCAGTAAAATCTGCATAAGAAGCATGTCTTCAGTACTGGGTACTAAATCTCTACAATTACTAGAATATATCTGAAAAAATTGTCTTTGTTTAGAATGCAAAAAATGTGACGGATAAAAAGCCTCTTTTAATTTGCTTCATGGTTAGTTGTAGAAATTTAGTAGTTTTTGTCAAAATTTGTCATGTATTTCGGATGATCATGACTAAATTTCAATTTACAATTAATTAATAAAACATAATATGGAATTTATATGTTTATAAATTTATGAATTCTAATAAAAATTCATATAAAATAAGATAAGATTCTTCTTCTCAAGCGTTCACTCTTGTCAGAGTGGTCGTGACCATCACGGTGGTCGTGTGGAACGCTGTACAAAACTATAAAAGAAGATAAAATATTACATGAAACATAATAATAGTCACTGTGTATTGTAGATGTTGGCTCGTACTTATGACTGTAGTCAGATCATTGTTTCGTCTACAATGGGTGCAAGTTCGCGGTTCATCTTCGGGTTTACCACTGGTGCTGAGAATATAATAATATAATATAATTAATTTGAACAGTACTTGATCTTTTGTAGGTAAGTCATACCATTCTTAGTGGTATTTTAAAAACATATGACAATGATAAGCATCAAATATCAATATATGAAAATTGGGTGGGAATAAAATAAGAAGTAAAATAAATATTTTGTATACAATTTTTATTTTATAAAAAGGACAGATCTTAGTAAAAAACATATTGTACAAAATCTATTATAATACCGAAAAATAAGTCTTAAATCTCGGATATCTTGAAATATTGTTTAATTCCGAAAAAATACGGAAAACGAACACGTTACAAATTACAATATACTTAGATAAATAATTACAATTCCTCAATCTCTATTTTATGAACCTTCGAGCTAGCAATGAGCAAACCAATGGATAAGCCCACTTAGGGGCGATTTGAGGACACTATGTAATTTACGACTTCATTATTACAGAGAATAACGTTCCTAATGTAATAATATTTGATAAAGACGCCTGCATACAATGCGTCTGTTCCGATTTAATGACAGTGTTAAATTATAATATCTCCTTTAATTTATATCTTACTATATCACCAGATATGCACAGGTACAATGTACAATTCAATCTTTTTTATGCTTTTAGGCAAGCGTGACTAACCGCAGCTCATGAACATCTACAACAAAAAAGTGTCGCAAGTGCTTTGCCGGCTTGAGAAGGCTTTGCGAAGGGATAAGGAGATGATTATTTGGTAAAGGAGTAAAACAGGATGGGAAAACAGGCCTCCGGCATCAGCTTACCGTACGAAACAACGTGCAAAAATGCTTCACGGCAATCTTGAAGAAACATAAGATTTTAGTATATTGTTTATCAATAACAATATTCATTACAATTAAATTAATTAATCCTTTAATTACTCGATAATATATCAATCAAAGTTATCTCAAACTGTTTAAATAAATGACAAGCAATAAATCAATGAATGGTTTATTGTTGACATTGGTTTACAAAAGATTAAGTAAACGAAGTAAGCTCCCACACTGGCATTGAGTGGAGCAGGGACTGTTTTTACTTCTTTTTTTATAATATTATAGATATTTAATTTAAAATAATAATACAGAACATATTAAATACAAGCTGAGAGCCGCGGTTTAACCCGCGTATATCTCACGTTCGGATCTTCGCGATAAAAACTATCATAATATTTCCTTACTCGAGCTTCAAAGTAGTTTCGGTTTGCTTATTAATAAGAATAGACTAAAAGTATAATAATCTTACTTCCAACTAGCCTTCTCTAGACATCCGCAAATAGTTCAAAAACAAAATTAACCAAATTAACGTAACTTACCTTATAATATAAAAGGAACAAATAAGATAAATGACAAGCAATACATCAATGAACGGTATATATTATACACCAATGTTAACGATTAACATTGGGGTAGGACAAAAGATTAAGTAAACGCGGTTAGCTCCCACACTGAAATATGCGAGTTAAAGGAGTCGGCATTTTGACGCCAGTATCGTATATATTGCAGGAGCTGTTAAAACCACATTTTTCCTCCATGTCACCGTTTCAAAACAAAATATTAATGTCCTCAAGCCTTTGCTCGAAATCGAAACGGATTTTTCTAAACTCTAAAATACCGACCAAACATTAATTTGATGTAGAAACGTGTTTATTTTACGACTTATCTTTTATTGTTATCTTCTTTTTCTTACAAATATTATACTTAATAACTTGCATATTTCGAAACTTTAATGAGTTCCATTGACAGCGAAGTTTACTTAGTACTCAAAAGTACTAAATAATATAACCTAGCTTTCATGTTAAAATTGCATAACAAATTGATTATTAAGATAGTAGAATGATTGACATAGGACTCAAGCAATCCATATTATTCCAAAGCCTTTAAACTTTGCTGTAATACAGACATACACGAGTAAAGTTTTCTTGATAGTAAAACGTCTGCTCTACCCGCCTTCTCAAATGTACATTTTTGTTCTTTTTTGAGAAAATCGTTTTTTAGGATAGATTATTGAAGAAAAGAAAAGTGCTGTATTCATTTGATCACCTTAAAGCATATTAAATTTTGTTCGAAATTAGTTTTAAAAAAGCGATTACAATTTTTAACAACTCTATACAATTCCAAAGCCTTTTCGTTTTATTGCAGACGTACCCGAGTGGCAAAGTTCTCTTGTTGGTAGAACGTCTGATCTCTAACGGTTCGAGTTGCCACCTCTGTCTTCCGTAACCTTCACCCATATCCATGAAAACTTTTCTAAAGCACTGACCCCACACTAGGTGAACCTATATTACACAGGTTACAGATATTCTCAGTAGAATTAGTAGAATTAGCGTTAGTATTAATTATTATTAAAACCAAAAATATGTCATATACGAATTTAAGTTGTCCAATGTCTTGTTCCCGGCTATGTAATATATATAAAAAGATATAAAAAAAGTGTACTATATAGATACATGCTTAGACACACACTAACTTCTAAACCAACGAGACGATTCGAAACTATACGTCTTTAAGGCAAACACGATACCCACTAAACCTATGGAACGGAAAAGTGTACTATAATATTTTGTTATAACTAGATAACAAGAACTTATGAGGTTTGTGTAATGGTATTTAAGTGTACAAGTAAATTGGGTATATTATAACAGCAATATAAATATATATGCTGGTACAGGTTAGCCTACTCGTGGTTGGACCATTACCGTAAAATTTACTAAATTAAGCTGTGGAATGTATTGCGGTAAAATTATTATACCTCTCCTCCTGCGTTATCTCGAATATTATGACGTGCAATATCCTTTTGTCTTTCCTTTCTCAAATAGTGGCAAGGGACGGATATATTTTAAATACATTTCGTAAACAGTGCTTAGAAAACTATTCAAATTGATGGATTGATTGATTAATTTCAGTATTTTTGATGCCCAATGTAATATATTTAAAAAAGTCAACCAATAATGTTTAAAATGGAATCTTAATCTGAAAGTTATCTCTGTCATTTCATCGTCTTATTTTATCTTCTTGGTTGTACTTGACGCTGAGAATTCAGATATGTACAACTAAAAAACTATCTAAAGTTGTTTTAATCTGCAGCCGTTTGTAATAAAAATTACAGCTACTTGCTCATAAAGCAGAGTCGTTAACAATAAGAACCACCTCTACTTTAATTCAAAGGGCTTAAACGAAGTCCTCTCTCACGTTACAATTTGCACTAAATTTATCATACAATAACGTTTGTAGCTGAAAATTATTATTCAAATCGAACTGCATTAATCAATACGTCCATAAAAGAAAATGCGATCGACGGTGCTCCTGCGCACGGTAGTGTTGTAATAGTTGTCTTATAATTATTATTATCGATATTTTGGGTATCATTTTATTAAATTGCAAAGGTTTCAATCAAGATTGGACGTGAGATCTGCAACAAATATAATGCCTATTTGTGCTTTGGATTATGTTTTTTCGGTTTATTTGACGACATCAACTTGAGAAGGTTTAAAAGGGTTATTCCTCAATCCTCAATCAAGTTATCAAGTTATTCCTCTTATTATTAGTACTATATTATGTACATCGCGCAGATGTAGCTCAATTACTCTAAGATCGCTTGTCTCCTACTGTATTCATGAAGAGGCAACACGGTCATTTTGAATGAATGAATGAATGAATGAAATACTCTTTATTGTATACTTACATCTAAATTACAAAAAGTTTATAAACAACTATATTAACACACAGCGTAAGTTTACAAAAGGCGGCCTTATCGGTGACGAGCGATCTCTGCCAGGCAACCTTTAGGTGTAGGAAAGTTCACAATATTAATGGTAGTGAGTACCAAGATAACATCAATACATACACATACATATTACGATACACATATTTACATA
>LQNK01000708.1:430503-497723 GCA_001586405.1 Phoebis sennae
CGTGAGATCTGCAACAACTATAAAGACTATTTGTGCGTTGAATTATGTTATTTCGGTTTATTTTGACGACAACAACGTTCTCACGTTTTAAAGGGTTATTCTTCAATCAAGTTATCAAGTTATTCCTCTTATTATTAGTACTATATTATGTACATGGTTCATAGCTCTTAAATAACTCTTACTACTACTGCTACTTAGAACGCTTGTCTTTTACTGTATTTATGAAGAGGCAACACGGTCATTCTGAACAATTAAAACAAAATGTATTAAATCAATTAAGGCATTATTATACGCTTTCTGTGGAAATCTACACATATTTCTTTATTCTACAAGCATCGAATTGAATATTAATTTGTACTATAAGTGAACATTATCATGAACAGTAATTAATGAAATGCAGAAATGCTTTATTGCACACACCAAAATAAAAAAGAACAACAGGAAATATAACATATAAATAAAAAAAACAGTATATTCATGATCAAAAATACGACAATCGATATCGACACCCAAACCGAAACAGCCCTAAAGCGTCACAGGTTCCATGCCCATGTGCGAGTGTGCGTGCGAGATAATGAAGTATCTGCACTAATATATTATAAAGTTCATTATAAACAATTATTTATTGTTAGCGCATGTTTATTAATAAGGCCGGGCTACTGCTTGTATATAGGGCTGTCGATGGATAATTTATAGCTTCTTAGATTCAACCTAACCTTGAGACCTAATGGCTATGCAAATTGACATTTTCTTTGATAATTATATGTACTTCATTTCTATGTAAATGAGGTCAGAGTAAATGCTTTGTAATTATTATTTATTAAGTGTTTGTTTCCATTAATAATTAAACTATATTGTTTTAGATTTTTTTGTATTCAATACCATCATTTCTTATAACATTAACAAAATTATTATAGCTTGTAGTCCGTCTTCGAAATTATTAACTTCCTCGTGGTTTCGCTTCCGTAGCAAATGTTAAAAAGCCTATAATATAGCCACTAAGTGAATATGCAGCTTACTAATTATGAAAGAATCTTAGAAATCGGTCCAGTAGATTTGTGTGAAAACTTTACAAATATACATACAAAAATATAAATGTTTCGTCTTTATTATTGCATGTTTTCTACATATAAACTTTTAGTTATCGAAATCATTGCTTATTTTTTTAAATGGTTCAAAGTTTTTGCTTCAAGTAATTAAATAAAGAACAACGTAATATAATTGTTTTGCGTATACAAAAAAATATCATCAAATTATTTAAAGCATTTGTACTGTCACCAGCCCTATCTCTTAGTATATGAAAGTATTGTACAGTTGTCTTAGATCCTGCGCGCAGATTGCAACCTCATTTCTAACCTTAACTTATTATTATAGAAAACCATTATACATTGTGTTTATAAACATGGAGGTAATTAGATGGTACTAATGAAAGGAAGGGAATTTAAAATGCTTAGCAAAATTTAGTGCTTTAAATTCAAATCGTTTATTTGAATTGAATTTGAATTTGACAGGGAATCTATTGAGATTTCTGTGGATTTTAACTTAATTTTTTCATTGCGTTTACGTTAATATTTTGCTTTTAGTTCCAAGATTTTTTTCTTTATCCTTTAAGTTTTGTTAAGGATACACAAACAGTATAAAAATCAATTTCAGTGGTAAGAATGACAAAATCTTACATGAATATAATTACATCTATAATTTATTGCATAAACAAAACAAAATCGTGCAAAATAAAATAGCCGTAATTAAATAAATCCGTAGTTCTAAACATTCCTAAGTCGTCAATAAAATCACACATTATGCAGGAATTAAACGTGACTGGTAGAAATGCTTTGTGCGGCAAGTCACCTTGACATACACTGACCCAACTGACATGCTCATAAAATCTATTTAATTATTCAAACGATCACTTTACAGTTGATAAACAGATCTGATAGCAATCAAGATCAGATTTTTATTGATTGATATAAAGTTTATTGAGATATTATGTAGTATAATCTTGTGTTTGTTTTAACGCGAGTACTTTGCATTTTAAATAAAATACTTTTTAAAGAATTTAAACGCGATTTATTATACATTATTTTACATTATTATTTAACCCGACGTTTCCGAGATATTATGTTTTGTAATAAAACCTGGACTGTTCTTTGGGACATCATTATATACTTTATTTATTGTTAAATATTTAAAATATCCTAAATCCGGCTCTTTTTCTGCCTTCCAAATCAATTGATAAAAATTATAAATAAGAATTTTTGCCAAAACATATTACCATTAATACGTACCATCATCACTTCAGTCTTTAATTATTATTTAGGCAGAATTATTATTTATACATGTAAAAGCAACATACTTTGCATAATTGAAAAATTTTACGAGGCGTCCTATACTCAGTACTAATTAGGTCAGATTTGCACGGAAATTACCAACCAGTTTAGAGGTCGCAAACCGATACTGCATTAAATAAATTAACGTTATATTTGGGGTCAAAATTTTTTAAATCTTAAACCTCCTTTAAAAGTAAATTAATGAAAAGAATTCCGATTTTAAGCACTCAACTGACGAAACTTGAAACATGTGTATAATGTTAACACATAATTTCATTGTACTTTTCGATATAAATTACATTTTAATCATAATTTGAATACATAATTAGAGGCCAAAGATTTGAAGAATCTTGAGGTATATATTTGTACTACCAGAAGGCGATGGTCCACGGTATAATTACAAAGAATGACTGTCTCGTTGGTCTAGTGGTTGCATCTTTGACTACAGATCGAGAGGTCTCGGGTTCGATTCCCGGGTGGGGCCATAAAAAAAAATGTTATTGAGATTTTCTAAAAAAGTCTCAATAGCAGCCCCAAGTCTGGAAGTTGGCGGTGTTGGAACACCCCCGTGCCTCGGAGAGCACGTAAAGCCGTTGGTCCTGCGCCAAATCTCTCACCGGTCGTGTCGGTCTGCCGTCCCATCGGATTATGAGGGTGAAGGAATAGAGAGTGCACCTGTGTTTGCGCATATACTTGTGCACTATAATATCTCCTGCGTACCTGGCTGATCTCTGATGAGATTGGCCACCATGACCGCTGTCGGTCGGGGAGGCATTATTATTATTATTACAAAGAAATGACACCAGCGTATCAAAACCGAATCAATGAACAGTATTTATAATGTCGATGTCCGAAGAGGACCTATATCGAGCGCAGTGCGTTCGGGAGCGTTCGATAAAAAAATAAGTTCAAAAAAAGCGCGCGCCACCCCTAGGCTCGACGGGAAAAAAGCAGATAAAAATGGGTCCCGCTCGTAATTTAAATGTCGATCCAGTTGTTTGTTACCCGCGGTCTTTGTTTTAATATTGGTTCAATATGCTGATAAATAATCATACGGGGGTTATATTGCATCGTATCTAATTAGAGTGAAGAGAGACCTTTCTTTTACATTGTAGACGCTACGAGGAAGTGTCTTAGATTATGACATTGTCTAACTCTCACCTTACATTTTTGTTAGCTGGAGAGTTGCTGTTCCTTTTCTTTTGATCAAATTAACTCATATTTAGTTTTTATAATAGAATTTACTTCATTGTAAGTAAGAATTACTAATATTATAATTAAACTCGACTCTTGTATACATTTGGGACTCCCACATACATCCCATCCCATAAATATTTGTTTCGTCTTGATTATTTTAAACCTGAACTTTACAACTTTACACATAAAAAGAAAAAAATAGTTATTGTCTATGTTAGAGTTATATATGTAAAAAGGCAACGATTGCTTAAACATAACTGCAACGATAGTTCCACAGGACACAATTGAAAAAAGGTTGCGCACATATGAAGAGGACACAACATAATTTATACAGTAGGTACTCAAACACTACTCGCGCTGAGCATGCCGCGATAAAATGATTCCGCTTGTGCTAAAAGATTATAGTCTACATTGTTTGGATATCTACTAACGTTTCTGACGGATCCTGGTCTCTAAAACATAGTTGGACTAACCCAAAAAAGTGTAGCCCATAAGCCTTCTATAAATAAGGTCTGAGACACTCCCATCCCCCTTACGCACACTACTGATAGTGCTTTTTATAACCTTAAAAGGATTGTGACGTCACAAGTATTATTAGTTGTGGACATCCCCATAGTACTATGGTAGATCCGCTTGAAACGTTCCACTATATTTCATAAGGATCACCACATTCTGAACTCAGCAAATCGTGCAATTGATCTGTTGTTTCATTGTTGTGAAAGAGATAGACAATAAATTCGCGGACCGACTTTTGTTATCAGTCATTGTTATCGTCGATTGTTTAGGAACACGGCTTTTTCAAAATTCGAAAGTCCTGCGTCCTGTGGGTATGGAACGTCAATGTTATGTACCCGATATTTTTAGACGATTTTACGTACACCAACAATTCACTACACCGTGAACACTTATTTAAAAACAAAAGGATACTGAGGAGAGATGTACTGATAACAATATGCATAATGCGACGGTTATAAGTCGCGGTTATTTTCCATAAACAGTTGCGAGTACATCAATTTGCACACAGTGACCTAGTAAGACGTAATAATATAGATAAGTGGATCAAATAGCAGCACCTATCCAGGCATTAGAGCAGGATCTCTAAACATAGTCACAATGGCTAGTCATCATTCAATTGTGCCGGTGGAAATGGCCCGTTTATCTACAATAGGAGGTTATCATTTCATTGCATTTCTTTAAGTTTCTTACATTATATATTCCCCATACGTAATGACTAAATATATGTCAATTCAGATGATGTTATATATGTAACTGGCAAGGGAGACACAAATGTTACGATTTTTTTTCAATTATGGAGCGATAAAGAATATACATCACGTAAGGAGTATTGAAGTTACCACATAATTTGAAAACCCTTTAACGGCCGTTTTCAATAATGTATCAAAGATTATGGATAGATTGTAATCTCAGATTAAATGACATTTGATTGTCAAAGGCATAATGAAGGCTAACCGTCGACAGCGTATTGAAATCAAAGTAAGTGCAAATAGATAGATTTGCCTGACTTTAGTAAGCAAAACAAGGGATAGATAGAATATTGAAAACGGCCGTAAGTGATAATTTGGGGTAATATTAGGGCTTAAACATTCATGCATAAGTTTCCTTCTTTGTAAATTAATTGACATGTGATGCGTTAAAATTACGACCGTTTTTTGGCAAGCCTTTGATGTATAACACATCTCATTTAATGACTCATTATTTTTGGATTTGGGAATGTATGTTAGTAGGATCTGTTAAAAATAATTAACTAATAAGAAGAGCCTGAAACGAAGAGTTTACGAATAGGTGTATCATGTTGGAAAATACCTGGGTCCACCAAATCCTACTAATATTATAAATGATAAAGTTTGTGAGGATGTATGTATGTGTTATGCAAAAATTACTGAAATGGTAATCATATAGGTAAGGGTCCAGAATGTAAACTCGTAATTCCACGGGATCAGAAGTTCGTACGAGGTGGAAACCGAGGGGCGTGGATAGTTATAAATAATTGTCACATATATCGACTATATACTAATCTCTTATAATATTTGGACTAAATTGTATTCTAACTATTTTCAGGTACTTTTCATAATTGAATTATATACATAAGCATTTAATATTATAAATAGGAAGTATAGAGATAAAAGTGTATTCAAGACGTGCTCAAAGAAATTGCCCAAATGGAATGCACAGATAATAAAGTAAATAATGGATTAACAACTTACGGTCCAGAGTGTAAAGTATTTGAAATGTTTCCTCTCACCGGACATATTAAAATGCACAAGCACTCTTGTTTGAGGGTGGCATTTTTTGGGCGAGCAACCCGTTTTACATTATATCCCCCGGTATTGGTTATTATGAATCTATAATATATATTATCTGTCAATTTTGTAACCAATTTTTGACGTGAACGTAATACTTGTAAGCAATAATTTGACAATGTAAATTTGTAAAAGTATATCGAATGTAATGGAGTGAAAATCTGTGTAGTCATTAGTTACATACCTAAATTAGTTATGAAAATCAGTCTTTTAACTTAATTACTTCTTTGATTTCCCAATAACCGTTAAATATAAATAAACAATTCTTATAAAATATTTTCCTGTATATTATTAAACAAACCGAGAGGTATAGGTTTTTAAATCTTAATCCATTGTGTAGTACAAAAATAAGCAGGAGTATGTTATGTAAGTATAAAATCAAGTCAGTGGATAGGCGGGGAAGAGTAGATGAATGTAAATATCTTGGCCAATATTCATTGAAATGTTTTTTCTTGGTATATACAAACATTTTGTAAAACAAACATTGATTTAAACAATTAGTGTTTGTCTGGATCACTGTTTTTTGCAGTTTCTTTTAATTTGACTTTACTTTTATGTCTTTTATTTGTGTTTATTGCATTTAATTTCACTAAACGGAAATTTCTAAATACTAGATTGAATATATTTAAAATAAACGTATTATGTTATAAGCTAATATGTATTTCATACTAAGCATTGCCCTCCATACCGACACACTGCATCCGTCAAGATGGCATCGGTAAGGTCGCGAAATTGCTACACTTTAACTGATTTACATCTTTCAATCATGCTGAGTTGAATCTCTGATATACTGTTTAGTGAATGATTATCTAAAATAAACTGTATTCTATAGGCAAAAGCAAAAATTATGCGATACGCATCTTTCTGACTTGTATGATTCAGAAGAAATTAACAGAAAAATGTAGAGGTAATATTTTCAATTGCTCTGGTCTGTAAATGCGTCATTCACAAAGATTTACTTAAGCATTTTAAAAATTTAGAAAGACTTAGTTTTTTGAGTTTTACTTATAGGTACTCTTTTGTCAACTTTGTGATCAAAAACAGTAAGCAATATTTGAGTCACAGGGCTGGAATGAGCTGTTGTTTTTGGTTCAGGTGTACGTTAAATTCAAAACGATATATATCGATATAGATCGGACATACCATCATAACAGCAATGTTATCTCGCCCTATCATTCGGCCGTTTCCAAATAAGCTCATTTATAACGCACGGGGGCTGAACAAAAACAAAAAATTTGAATAAGGAGAGCATTATTTATCGCCGCCCCAATGAAGGCTGTTAATGTGATTTTTTAATAATAAAAAATACACGAGCAGCAGCGAAACGAGGATCATGTATCATCGCCATTTTGACCAGTCATTGTCCTGAAAAAATGTTTTTATTTATCAACAAACGCGTAGTATAATGAATGTACCCCATATTAATAGCGCTTAACGTTTATCGCAAACCAGATACCTGCTTCATTTTATCAAATATATATTTTAGAAAAGTTATCCCAACAACACTGAATACACCTCAATTCTTGCAGAAAAATATTTGCATTAATAATATGTATAACCGGATTAATTTTGTTTATTAATGTTGTTTGTTAACGTTAAAACGAAACACTGTTCACCAATAAAACCCTTCCCTTGCCTAATTAAAAAAATAAAAAAAACACTCCCTCAGAACGCGCGTTGTCACGTTCCATATTCCCGCGTTAATTACACGTCATTCTTTTTTTCAAAAAGCGCGCCAATGACGCGCGCAATTAAAGCCGTGTACAGACAACGGGAAGACGCGACATAAAGCCGGCATACACAATGCGTCCTCGGCGAAATTCGCCGCAGGCTCTGCGAAATTAACAAGGCGATTTACACTTGACACTAGGCGTCCGTATTTCACTACTTTTCTACATGCAACTCAGGCTTAGCGTCTACATTGGGCATTCTTTTTTTATTTGCCATATGTAAATGAAAGGTACAGGCATCCTACTTGCTTCTCTGTCAGTATGTTGCATTTCTTCTGTAAACGTTTTTACTCTGTGGCGCATGGGACTAAAACTTCGCTAAGTATGAATGTACACTGCGTCGTGTCTCACACATATTGTCGTAATTGTGTGAAATAAAGAGTTTTGTATCATTATTTTCGAGAACCTACTTTGGCGGAGGGTTATTGTTGATAATTTTTATTATTACTAGGGAAAGAGCAGGTTCATTATTTTGTGAAGTACTTTCTTGTGAACAATGTGTTACTTAGACTATGCGTAGCCTGCGGCGACTCTCTGTATACAAAGACGGTTGTCTTTAGTTCTTCATAACTAATTCTGAATGCTGTCTGTTGGAACAATACACGTTTAGAAACGAAATTGTGTCAAGACGTTTTTTTAATCAACGTGTTTTACAAAAATCCTGTTTACTTGAAAACATGTACGTTTCAACTGGAGCGCATATTTGAACAATAGAGATATAATTATTCATTTATCATTTATTTAAGCCGTGATTATTATTACTAATATTATGATGAGTCGGTGTTTTAGCCGTTGATGCAAACTCTAACCTTCTAAATTGATAAATATATGTATAAATCTGAGTGGTTTAACAAATCTTGGTGTGAGAAGCTCGGACTATATAACTAGCTGAGTACCGCGGTTTCAACCGTGAATATCTGTTTTCCCTACGAAAATCTACCTAAATGCCAAATTTCAGGCCGATCTGTCCAGCGGTTTGGGTTGTGCGTTGATAGATCACTATGTCAGTCACCTTTGAATTTTATGTATACCTACTCTAAAATCTAATGAAAATTAAAATAGGATACTACTTAGTAACTGATAAGGATTCTATGTCAATGATTTTCAGCAGTTATTGCAAAACCGTGTCAAAAACTGAATATGCATATATAATGCAGACAAATAAAACGAGAACAGATTATAAATATGGACAAAATAACCAACATTAATTTTAACGGTTACACAGAGTCGCTCCACTTTAATAGATAAATCCTATTGTGAAAACATAAACAGTACACAACTTACACAATTATGCAAATTTAATGTTACCCCTAATTGCCAAATTATTTAAAGAGGTTTTTGTTAATATCACCCTTACACCCCCTTAGGAGGGCAAAGATTTTCTTTTCTTAAAATTGCATGTAAATTATGTTAGAAAATTCAGTGGGGTTCTTAAATGGAAAACGGAATAAAAATTAAATAAGTTTCGAATTTCTGTGTAATATTTTTCTAAAATTTTGTTTTAGATTTTCAAGGTTATCATAATTTCAAAAAGCCATTGCCGTACATTGCGACCAGTCTTAAGATAATGATTTCGTCAATCATATTTCCAAACCAAATAATTACAAAATAAATTTTTGCCGTAAAAATAGATAAATAGACTAAAGTACTGGTAGTGACAGAAACCGATCACGATTACAAGTAAATCACAAACGAACTATAACTGTTACAAGGGGAGCTAAGGCCACGAGTACACCCACCTCCCTGATCATTTATAATGCCAAAATGTTTTAATTAAGACGCTGTAAAATGTAATTTACATGCAAATTCGGTTTATGTTAATGTCCCGTATATCTGTTTGGGTGCGTGCTTGCTATCTAATTTTGCGACAGTGTACGCCGTCATTATCTTGGCTCTAATGAGAAATCTGGCAACGGCTTGATGTTTGCATAATTAAACTTGCGGTTGGGTTTTGATTGTTGCCATGATAAAATACTCGGGCGACATCTGTTACGGATGAATTTATATAATGCGCGCGAAAATGCGTTTATCGCTTTGAAGTGGCTGTCAATGTCACTTGTCATAATTGTACTAAAGTAGGTACAAATTGTTATAAAAAGTTTATTTATTCATGCTATATTTTATAAAAATACGTACGTTAGATTATGATCTCAGATAGTAAATAAATAACCATGTTGTTGATGTTCATGAATACCATTTTTTCAGATTTTACATTTTAAACGAAACGGTAACGTTCACAAAAATAATTTATCCTTATTAATTAAGCATTTTATAGATTGCAAATTAATGAATCGGAGTTAATATTTATGCATGATTATAACAAAACCAGCGCAACAAGAAGGGTACTTGTAAAAATTAAAAACAATAAAGTTGATAATTTTCCATCTTTTTATACGTACTCGAGTACAGCAGTAAAAATTATAAACCGTTGAATTATTAACTATAAACATCGCAGACGACCTAAAGTGTCGCTTAAAAACTGAATTAATTAAAACGAAATCCACTTAGTCAAGACATTCATTAGTGGAGCTCAAATCAACTAATTTATTCCGATAAAAGAAACGGTCCTTGTAGTAGGTATTTTTTGTCGTTCCAACCCTTCGCCGAGATTCAATTCGGCTAAATAAACCGAATTATATGCTACTTAAATGAGTGTCAAGACGGCCTCGGCGCCCTTTCTTCCTTACTCACCCCATATTCTCAGATTTGAGCAATATTGCGATTTTTTCCTTCACACACCATAGTTATAGAATGTTTTTTAAGTATTAATTAAATATTATACTAAAAATATACCTTTTTTTATTTTAAATCAGTTTAAAAAGACACAGACGATTTTTGAATTTCGAATAGTCTATACTTTCTTTATGAGTAGAATACATATTTAAATTGTTGAACGTTGTTTTTTAACAATTTAAGAAACAACCAATTCATATTTTTAAATTTAGAACATTTAAAAAGTATAGCCGAAACGCTTTTTGAACTTCGAATAGTAACCGAAAACTATGAAAGGGCTATAAAAGAAGAACACAAGTTGTTCGTTTTTCCATCGTAGCAAAGACAAAAGTAGAGCCGCCCTCTGAAACGAATAGGCCGGGCGGCGAGCTTTTCTCACTCTCTTAAACGCTTTTGCTTACTATACCGCGACCAAGCCTTGATACTTGCATTGATCTAATTATATTAGGATTTTTTTTATAAGACATTTTTTTTACTCTCACAAATATGAGTTCAGGGATTTTTCTTGAGTTTGACCGGCATACTTGTTACGTACCTACGGGTTATATTGTATCGAGAAGTTAGCCATACTTCATGTTTGTTTTGGATTTATACTACATTTGTTCTATCGTTAAAATTAGCTAAGTCAAATCTTGAGCTTAATTTATATTTATTATATTATGGGTACCCATATGAAGAAGAATTATACACTCGAATTCACTTTCGTTGTGATAATCTATGAACTTACTTTCATACTAGACGTTATTATTATTTTTTTAATACTTATGAATCAATATAGGTTTTTAAACCCTAATATGTTAATAACAGCTAAATTAATAAAATTTTAAGCTATTTACTTTTAAATAGGTATTAATACCTGTGCCAATTTTCATGATTATAGATTTGATAGTTTACGAGCTGTGAGAGGGTCGTGAGTGCCTCGAAATGGTTCGTGTATATATACTCATGGCGCGTCGTCTGCCTTTCTTTGAATTAGGCTGACATTCTGCCAAGTGTTAGATTTGAGTTAATTATTGCCAGTATCAATGCGTCGGTGCCAGTAGACGCGACAAGTGTTGCTGGAGTGGCGCCTAGCCGCGGCGTGTCGGCATTGTGAACACCGTGTATCGCTAATATAATAATGTGAGTTATTTATTGCGAGTATCAAGATGCGTCGGTGCCAGTAGACGCGACAAGTGTTACTGGAGTGGCGCCTAGCCGCGGCGTGTCGGCATTGTGAACACCGTGTATCGCTAATATAATAATGTGAGGTATTTATTGCGAGTATCAAGATGCGTCGGTGCCAGTAGACGCGACAAGTGTTGCTGGAGTGGCGCCTAGCCGCGGCGTGTCGGCATTGTGAACACCGTGTATCGCTAATATAATAATGTGAGTTATTTATTGCGAGTATCAAGATGCGTCGGTGGCAGTAGACGCGACAAGTGTTGCTGGAGTGGCGCCTAGCCGCGGCGTGTCGGTATTGTGAACACCGTGTATCGCTAATATAATAATGTGAGTTATTTATTGCGAGTATCAAGATGCGTCGGTGGCAGTAGACGCGACAAGTGTTGCTGGAGTGGCGCCTAGCCGCGGCGTGTTGGCATTGTGAACACCGTGTATCGCTAATATAATAATGGCTATGTGATGTATAATGTAAACTTAACAATTTTCGTGTAATCAGTCACTTAAGGAACTTAAAAAATACAGTCAAGAATATACTCTTCTTTTGGTTATTTAAACTTCATTCGTCAAAAGCCTTACGATCATACCTACCTTAATTTTTTCTTATTAATTCTAATGGTTAACAGGTATAAATATTCCACAGAGTTTTAAAGTACAAAGACGTTATAATATCAATATTATGAGTAATTTTGTAATCTTTTTGTAATTTTTTTAGATTTTTCGGGCATAGAAGACCCCAAAGAAGGTTGAAGGAGGAGGTGTAAGTAAGATAGTACATCAGTTATTTACATTAAAAATTACTTGTTAGTGCGAGTATAATATACTTTTCCTGTGCTACAAATGCGTTAAGGATTAATTAAAAAATGTGTGTGTTTGCAAAGATTTGTTTATCCCATTGGGCTTTACTAATAACAAGCGAATCCAGAATCTCCAAATATAATGATATCTCGATGGCAACTGAGACAAAGAACGGAGAAATTAAAACTCAAAGTTACTATTGAATAACAAAAATGTTAATTCCATTACCTAATCTCATATTCTTTCTGTCATAACAAAGTTATCCTTTAACATAAAACGAAATTTATGACAAAATTATAATCAACATTCAAATGGGCCAATGATTTAAAATTACAGCGCAAAAATCTTTGAACTCCATTAGAAACAAAAATAAATTGAATTAAAACTCGATCGACATTCACGATTCGGAGGCCTAACTCAATTAGATAGGGCGGGCTGATGGAAAAATAAAATAAATACCGAAAAAATTAAACAAAAAAGAGTTCAGATATAATTTCAAATATCTCCGTAAATGCAAAGTGCGAGTGGTGTTATTTTATTCAAATGAGGGTGAACTTTTTTCAACCCTTTCTCTCGACGCGCCATCAAAGTGGCCTGATATTCAATTAAAAAAAGAAGAGAGAGTCCGCGACTGAAAATTAATCAGAAAAAATGCTTTTAACTAGATCTACATTTTAATGAAATTTATTATTGACGATTATTATTATAAGCGAGCGAGCGCTCCGCCGTGATTGTGTTAGTAATGTCTTTTATTTTACTTTTTATTTGATGTTCCTTGTATTCTGTTCTATTTATTCGATTGTAACGGTGATATAGGCTCAATGTACTTTTTATTCTATCAACTGTATCTATTGACATTTGTTCTGTTCTTATGTTAAGTGTTCACATAATGTTGGTAACATTCTCATAATGGGTTCACATAATTCGATGCGTACCTACTATACGCATCGAATTTATTATGATATTAATAGAAAATGCGTTTAGCGATGCGGATCAGTGGACGCATTTGTGTGACATTCTATATGGACTAGCATTAGTAGGTACTAAGTACTAACACTACCTTAATACGTAAATTGTGTCAAAATACACCTAAAGAGTATCTTGCGCGGTCTTCTATGAAGAAACATAGAAAAATTGTGAAAGTATGGCTTCAAAGGTATAATAAGCGTGGTGACATATACTGCTTACTATGGAAGTTTCGCGCTTGGCACTTTCTATGGTATCTTTAATGCGTTTCCATTCCTTATTCCATAAAACAATAAACACAACACCTTTGGTTTCCTGGGTGGTAGATACGAACAAGCATGATCTTTTCTTACCTTACAATAGAAAAAGTATACACTAAGCGTTAAACACATGGTATTGTTGACGTTTTTTGTTATAATTAATTAATTTACGTCATTAACTGACTGAATTGGATCAATCACAAACTAATAACGCAAAAATATTCTGCTGAACTGAAGCACATTTATATGGTCACATACTATAATGATGATTTTTAAATGACATATAAAACAGTTAAAATAAATGACAACTGAATTAATTTTATTTCCATTTTAGTTGCAACAAAGAATCACACGACAGTTCCAAATATATGCTTTTACGAATAATTTAGACCGAATTAGTTGAATCAAAACCATTTGAAAGTGCTAACTGTTGTATTACGTGTCAAATGTGGCAAACATAATCTAAGCGTCATAATCACGAAGAATAATTTTAATATGCATATGAGGTGATGGAAATGCTTTCACGGATACACAGATAGGAATTAATTGTTGATCTACATAACTGTGGGGACCGTGACACCGTGCTGTACGTTTGACGAACTTTTTATTGAAATCTAATTTCAATTTAATGCATTGTCTGTACTATTACTAATAATAGGTAATGTTGAATTGTTTTCTGTTTGCATGAAATAGGCTCTAGTACTGGGCGAATTTGGAAAATTCTTTTAAGAAAAATTATTTGGATTTTAAACAGATTAATTTTGTGTAAAGCAAATCATCAATAGCGGATCCATACGTAAAAATAGAATATTTGTCAATCACAAAATAAAGAGAATCTTCTCCACTATTATTTTGGTATATTTTTTTACTTTCTTTAGCATAGATATTATGATGACACTGAAACCACTTAGCCATAAACAAAACTCAAAATTCAATCTGGTTCTGTATTTTGTACGAGGACAGGCTTACAGCACGGTGTAACCTATATCAACATAATTCGAGGGCTCGTTATTATTCACTGACGGCGCGAAATGAGTCCGTTTTTATTCAAACCCCAGAATGATATAATTAAAATTTGAATACAAGATTAAGTCTGAAAAATCCAATATCGAATTTTGCTTCGTTACACAAAGGATTGACGCCATTTTGTGCTTATAATTAAAATTTTAATCACCTTATTTGCACATTGATTTATTATAATATTATGTAGCAGGTCATTATTGCATTAAACATGTATCGGTACAACATCAATTAAAAGTAATAAAATACTTAACTTCATATAAAAACTACGTATTTATAATTTATAAGTTGAATTGAAACTGGTCTAATGAGAAGCTTAATTGCACGCGTGTACATAAAAAGTAATAGAAAGAATATTAATTTACAATTAAAGTGGGAAACATATTTTATAAGAACGGCTATGTGATGGACTGGTCTAGGAAACCAAAGGCTATAAGTTTAGTTGACAGTGTAGTACAAAGCGTTCTACATGCTTTACTATCTGAATAATTCATACACAATTACGGCGTAATTCGATATAAGTTATACAAATTTTAATGATCTTATTGCATACTATAATAGTTATACTTAATAAGGACATGTATTTTAAACTAACTGTTCCACATGGCTTTGCTCCCGTAGCATAATATTACATAGCTTATAATATCCCTTATGTCACTTAATGAAAATGCCACCTTCTGATGATGGAAGAATCTATCTTGTATTTTTAGTGTGAAAACATTACAAATATACATAAAACAACACAAATGTTTCTACTTTATTATGAGTATACAAGTATAGATAGATGATGATAGATGAGATAATGTAAAAGTAGTTTAGTAGAATTAATGTACCTTTATGATAACGCAAGCTCTTGAATATTATTCAATCACGCCAAGTTTTGCTTGACCCTCACAAACAACGATATATGTACTTGCACTCTAGAAATCTATGCCCAGGGAGGCTAGACCGAAAATTATTGGGAGCTAGGGGTTGGGGTCGGCCGTCACCGGGCTGATATGTGACCGGACTCTTGTTCAACAAACGATGACGATGATTTAAGCTGGGCCGTTTTAAGTGTATTACCGAGGTAGAAATCCGGCTTTCTAAGCTGAGGCATGGATTTGAGAGGGCCGGCTATTACGGCCCCACCGATTTATGTGCACGTCTACGAAGCTTGCGTTGTTCACGTGGAAATAGTTACGTAAGAAGTCGTAATAAATGTTGTATTGGATCTAATGACTTCTACTACGTCTACTAGTCTAGGTATTACTTCCGTACTCTGAACATTAATGAGTTTAAGTATCCGAATGGTAAACGAATTTGGTATATACGTTTATCGTACTTTTACATTTTATAAGCTAAACAAGATGAAAATGAAGATTGATACTTTCGATAAAGAAAAATGTACAGAATATGAATGTGAATAATCATGTTAATATGTAAAAATATATGTCTACTAGCTGTGGATTTCCGGGATACAAACTATCCTATGTCCTTTCTCGGCTTTCAAACAATATCTGTCCAAAATTTCATCCATATCGATTGCTTTAGGACTGAAGAATAGACAGACATACATTTTCTTCGATTGTCACTAATGTTGCTTGTTATAAATTGCCACTAAACAATTTCATTTAATGAATCTCTGTATTTAATTAAACTTTAACAATATTACTTTAATTTGCACTTCAATATTGAGTTATAATTATTACCATTTAAAGTAACTTTCTTAACAATCCGTTGAGTAAATTATGTTGTAAATCTGAACCAGAATTGAGAACACCGTCCACAGATAAGCCTTTGGTTTCCAGCCAAAAGATATTATGTAAAGATCTCAGGTCCCACGATATCCATACACGTACAACTTGAAACATTATAGATTAGTTTGCGAGCTTTGATCATCAATAAATAAGGGAAGAAAATTACAGTATAATACTGATTATATTTGATACTAAAAACAGACTATACACATATGTGATAGACATACGGAACACTGTTATTGCCTAGCTAAATCTGATCATTTCACATTCATGGGTATAAATAAAAATTTAAATACATTCATTGTTTAAACATATTTGAGACAGTTATATGTGTCACTGACGCTCTTACTAGGTTAATACTTGTGTTGAGAAGGTCAGTTCCTTCCCAATGTTTGACTCAATATAAAAACAATACAAGAGATTGATATACTTATTCTTATTCTATTTGCATTTTCTGTAATTGGATACCATATGTGCAGTCAGCAGTAGTAATCACCAATCATATCTATCTCTTTAGTAAGTCAAGTATAGGTAAGATCATAAAGTTTCCATACACCTAATACTATAATCGCTAACGTGTTACTACCCATGAAAATTCATAGTACGAGTGAACTAGCCGCATGCTTCTTTGCTTGCTCTGTCCGAAAAATACACTTTTATCCCTGCTAAAAACTTATTCGAAATCAATTCAGCAGTTATAGTCGCAAAATGAATAAGCCTATTATTTTAATAGCTTTTTGAATAACAGAAAATCTAAGGAATACGTAATACTATTATCTCTAAAGACGAATAAGTCAATGCATTTATACACTTCCAAAAAAGGTGTACTAGCTAAATAAACTAATATATTATGTATTGCGCGCTTCACATTTTTCGTAAAACAAACTCTACATTAACATAAATATGAAAATTGATTGTTAAAAAAGATTAAAAGTAAACTTCTTTATTTTTCTTTTTCTTTCTTAATCATTAAAGCATTATAGGCCCATTTGTAATTATATCTCAATAATATACAAAACAACAAACATAACAAAACACTTTTAGGTTTTAAATAAATGAACTATATCACAAAACTGAATGTTTATTGTTATGAAATATGTAACTTCTTAGTCTGCATTATTCTGTATTAGTCTGTATTCGCTTTTCTAATTACACATCTAAATAAATGCGATATACGCGCGCGTCAAAGTAACGTTAATGCAGGTGGTCGCTAATAATCTCGTGTTGATGCACAATAAAACAATTCGGATGCTGCGTGTGCGGCGATGGAACGTCTTTCTATATTAATTTATTGTACCTTTTTTTAGTATAGGGCTTGCATTAGAGTTTGTTATAAACTTTTTTGCATTAGTTTCATCTTTGAAACTGTCTTTTATGGACAGTGAATGCAAAGCTCAAGACAATGAGTTCAAAGATGATGTATACCTACTTAAATTTAGTGTAATAAAAACGATATAAAATTTCTTTTAATTCTAATCAAAACCTCATATATAACTTGATATAAAAAGTGAAATCATATAATTACTAGATATTAATTATATTAGTATTCTGGAACCATAGAGCTGGTTTGTCACTGAGAAATTAGGAACTAAAGTGGCTTTAATTTGGGAATTCCTCAATAACGTAAAAGGCTTGTTTATTTATATTGCTTAATTAATTTTATTCAAATAAATAAAGGAAAAAGAAATTACAAAAAAAGGCTATCAATTTGTCTTGATTTTTTTGTTATTGATTAGATTACGTTAAAAATAATTGTCATAATAGAAAATTTTAATTCAGCGATCGAATGCAAACACGGAACTTTTGTTTTAATTCAATAATAGTACATCAAAACAAAACTATTCTAATAACGCATGGGACAGCCCTACTCATAGTTCCTATCATATAGATTTATTCTTGTTGCGTCGTGATTTGCGAGACATTATGATAAGTTGGCCTCCGTCGAGTCGGCAATTAGACCGGCATATACAGACCGAATTAAATAAATTAACGCATAGACAAACTTACTGACTCCAAACGGTAGTCGATATGATTCAACGGATTATGCATATAAATAGTTACCGGTTTTGTGAATACTATTTGCCTGCGAAATATTTTCGTATCGTTCTTTCATAAATTTTTAGTTTTTTTAGTTCATAATAAGATAACAATGCTAAATGCCATTCCTATCGCAATTGAAACGCATCTCTTAATTACGTCTTATCATCTGTTTTGCTGTAATAATTCAAAATATAAACTAAGAATCGAAATACATTACGCATATCGGCGCACCGGCGATTTCTTAGCGCAATTAAGCTGCCGATAAGAGTGGTAATTACGTATGCTAATCATGCACTTAAATCCGCTACATTTTGCGCGCGAACACTGAACATGTTCCTTAATGTAGTCTATGCTTATAGCTGTTTTATTTATTGTCTGTGCTCGAAATTGTTCGCTGACGTTTGAAATTGGAATAGAAAAAAACATTTTAATCGTAGGCCTAAATGTCATGACTTAATTACGAATGCTTCATTTGTATATTTGCGACATAAATAAGGCTTAAAATAGCATTTTAAGCCTTATTTATATCGTATTAAGCATTGTAAAATAAAGTACTAAAAGCTTACACACAATAATTTAAAAAATACAAACAGGAAGTTTAATTATTTATGTAAATAATTGTTAAGCAAAGCATGTTTAAGATAATGGTAAGTGCGCTATTTAATAATCTATCGTTTTGAAATTGATTAATGATTATAATAAACCGATAGAATTTAATTCTAAACCTGAATTGACGTGTTTCGCCTCACGGCTTTGCGTGCGTAAAATTGTGTAGAGTGAATAGAAAACAGATAAACCACTCATCGATTTACGAGTACGTTGTAAGTATTGAATGATATAATAATTTTTACACTATTTGTTAGTAAAATTTATTTAATTACTAAAACAATAGAGGAATTTGTGTAAGCAATCTATTATTTAATACTTAAAATGAAGTCAAAATATAATCTAAGTATGGTTTACGTTGTGTTTATTATATGTTTTTATAGTTCTTCGGAAGCCGTCTCAAAATAAGAAACATACGCTAAAAGCCCTAATTAAAATTATACCGTGAGAAGAAATATTATCCAAAGTCCTCATTCTTTCCCTGAACCAATACTTCATATATTTACATATAAATGTATGAAAATTATTAACATCTAAACCCATTTCCAGACTCCAATAACCTCTTTAACATACCTCTAATGGTACCAAGTATATAAATTTCCATTATCACCTAACGGATAGAAGTCGCAAGCCGACGGCAATTAATATATGCATGTATTACGGCGTCCTCTCGAGCTAAAATTAGGCAGTGCGTGTATTAAGTTACTGCCATACCGCAAATGAACAAAGTGCTATTCAAAGCAGGTTGCATAGCAAACCTGGTCAAATGTATTGACAATATTTGGGATGCTATTTCGAAGCAAGAAATCGTATATTCTCACATAAAACACTAACAAGTTTTTCTTATTTTAGATAAAATCTTTATTTTGTCCACAATTCGTATATTTAGCTGAATCGGTCCTGATTTTCAGCTTGTCCGTTTCACATCATGTCAGTTTAAGTGCAAACTCTTATGGCAACGGTGTGACACAAACATTCCTTCAAATTATTTAACTGTAAGATATTTCAGCACCTATTTACTACCACACCGCAAATCAACAAAGGGCTGTATTAGTATGTATTCATGCATTCTGGAACAGGTGGTCGGGGCCTCCAAAAAGGGCAGTTCAAAAGTCGACCAAGCTAAAAAAAAAAGTGCAGTGGCCCATCTAATGCGTTTGCGCCGGTTCCCGAAGTTCTACGATCATCCCTTCTATAAGAAACAGGATTCAGGCACGCTCCAGTCAGAGATGATAAGCTAATTACCTCATTACTAATTGCCGCTCCACAATAGAGCAGCATCGACTTCATTTTAATCACCTACTAATCACCTATTGTTCCAATACAAACTTAAAGCGTTTCTCCAGATTATCCTGTATTAAAACGATCCGTTATAGGGCTAGAATGACTATACCTATAGATTGCAAAGATAAATTTCATACTACGAACTTAAACTGATTAGTATACAATATTGTCAATACAATTGACAATATTTTGGATCTATTCCGGCAACAAGAACATGTATTTTCTTATTAAAGCTCAGATAATTGTATGATTGTCGGAAATTATAAGACAGCAATAAGTTATTGCCATACCACAAATGAACACAGTGCTATTCAAAGCAGGTTGTATGCAACGTGGCCAAATGTATTGACAATATTTGGTATGGTATTTTGGAACATGAGATCGCATGCTAGTCCTTATTCCTTCCACGTGCGTTGAAGATCTCTCAATAGCTATGAATGGCCGTAACACCAATAGTACCACAAATGCTTTGCACGGCTTTGAAGAAAGAGAATAAGAAAAGAAAAGAGGAAAGATGAAAGAAAAATGGACAGGAATGGGTCTAAAAGGAGGGTTATGAAATAGAGACCTCCGGTACTTCCACTGACTGGCAGAAATACAAATTCAAATGCTTTTATTTCACGCCGATTTTCTACTCGAAAACGCCGATTGTCGACTCCCATTTTACAGGCCTTTGCTTGCCCTTACTAAGATTATTTAAAATTGTTATTGTTTAGACATTTCAATTAAATAGATAAGTTTTTTTATTGGCAGTGCCACAATGGTCTGTGAGTAATAGCGATTTGATTACATCTTGATAAAAAAGCTAACCAGGTTAGGTTAGATTAGCATAAAACAGACTAGGTTCTAGTATTAGTGTCTATGGATTGTAATAAAACAGCCATTCACGAAAAGACAACCCTGCATACGTTTGTAAATGTACTCGTATAAATTCATTAGGCATGGGGTTAGTAAGTGATGTACACCGAAAACGCATCCCGATGCATCGCGACCAAGAATCGATTACCGCTAAGTGGTTATTTTCGAATCATTATCATATTTGACAGCTCGGAACCGGCTTTAGCTAATTTGTATCGAGTTTAAAATTGACAGTTCTGTATTAAATATTCATACTGAAAATAGTTGAGCGTTTTTATGATGAGTAATGTTACTGCCAATTGGTAAATGAAAGTTTAAACATGATATTTTATTTACGTAAGAACAGAGATAGTATAAGATAGTATTAAATATATTTCAAAGCACAATGTATGCATCTACCTTCTATCATTTGTATGCCAATCAAAATTGTTTACGTAACGTATATGTTCAATGTATTTTCATAAACTAATATATGAGGTTCAGGGACACGGGCCTAAACTATGTAGATAAAGTGTACTATAGGTTAAATATCATTTTTTACTTCAGAATTACATAGAAGTAACAGCACTGCCTTCTCTAACTTTGTTATGTGCATGCAGATAATACTTTAAGCCTGTTTCAAATGATATTAAGAAATTTAAGATTCTCTACCTTTTACCATAGGTAGTCCAGATGACGTTTGTGGTTGTGTTAGTGGTGTGTGAGTTTTAGTTTAAGCACCTTTCGTTACCTGGGCATGGGACATGTCCTTAGTGACTTGCTTACTATTGACTGTGTTCATGGGTTGTTCGGTGTATTGGGGCGGCTGAGAAGTACATTGCGTTTTTTTAAGGCTTTAGTTTCACTTCTGCGGGCCTTGTGCGGTCTTTAGAACAGAATTTCTGGGTGTGCCTATACGCCTGACATCTTCTGTATATATATATTTTAGTTAAGATACTCTGATTGGCTCAATATCCACCCTACATCCAAGGATAGATTTAATCTTGTAAATGTTAACGATGTCTTCGGTCCTGTCAAATACAATAAACATATTGAGAGGATCTTTTGTCCTGTTGAGCTTGTTAGCTGCCATTTTGATGCCCTTTGGTTGAGAAACCTTCCACGATATGAAGTAGATGTGACCTGAAAAAACATTGAAACTAAAATAAAATTTCCTTTTGAGAACACCTGCAAATTTTTGAGGCTAGTTCCAATATGCATTGCAAATTATAATGTAATACGACTATAAGATTCATTATGATAACTAAAGAATTAGGATGGTCTTTGAGCAGACAGTAATTAGATTTACATCTACTTCGCAAAGCCAGAGTTTGGATAATAATCTAGACTTTTAATTGTAATTTACGAGGGAATACTTAATGCTGGACCTCCCCCCCGCACATACCGTTTGCATATTTAGTGCAAATATACTTTGGTGAGACATTGCATACTTGTTAACGAAGATTTAGAAAATAACTTTTCTATAAACTAGAAGTAAAATTTTACTCATAAGTAAGGAACTATTACTTACTTAGAACAAGCAACATAAATAGTTTAATAAAAAATAAAATAAAAATAAAATAAAATTTTATTGTTTCACCAAACAAAAACAAAACAATTATACATATTAAGTAGCTTAACTATTATTAGTGGAGACAAAAAGAGATGTCTCAGCTATGTTATTCGAGATTCAACATTTCGAACAGTAACAAAACGCTCTTTATTTACTCAGGAAAATATTCTATTATAATAGTCTTACCATTAACCTTAATATGACGAAATAACCATACACGTGTATTAAACTCCACATCTATCATACAAAAACAAATCCATTTTCACGAGAACTTTTCTTTGCATTTCCAATAAATTTCGAACCCATCCATCTTCTATCACGAGTAACCTGTCACATCCTATTAAAAACATACGCGACTATCATAAAAGCACCAATGGTCATCAACCGCAAAAAACTATCCGGTACTGAATAGAAAAAAAATTACAAAAATGTTGTTGTACACTCAAAAAGAGCACAGATTGTCCGCGGTCGGGCCGGTCGTTATTAATTCTTGGGCATTCGGCCGGCGCGGACCACAGTGGACAATTGAAAAATAAAATAACTATTATTCATTTGCGTACAATGATATTTTATAGGAAAGTAGCTTCACTCTGTCGGCGTGATTCGGCCCGCATATATTGCCTCTAGTAAACATTTAGTTATATGTAAACTCGTTACGTTCGCCTAATCTTTGACTGTACTCTGAATCATAATAATTTTGAACTAAATTTCTATTTTTTACAAATTTAAGGTAAAAAGTGTCCAAAAACACACATAATAATTAGCATCAAAATTTAATGAGCATAAATCGTAACGAGAACTTGATCCACACCTAAATTTAGTCATCCATCAAGAAAATAATCCCATCTCAATAAACGCATAATCTGATTTCCTCCAAACCCTTAGTAATTGTGAAACTCATCACGGATCCACGACTTTTTGCCGTTTTATTAATAATTAAGGCTGAAACCAAAAAATGTCAATTGCATTCGGCGTCGCAATCGAGTGCAAAACGATGGATTGATACTACTTACAACGAAATGATTCATTTTTATTTCATTCCCGGTGTGTAGGTATTCCGTGTCATTTGTCTACATTCGATAAAATTATGGAGGATGCGGATGATTAAAAACTACCGAAGTACCAGTTGGAATGTTTTCAATTCTAATAATGTTGGGAAACAATAAATTAGTAGAAATGATGACTCCATAACCGTAAACTATTTTTTTATTTTTCCTATAGGCAATTGGATCCTGTATTATTTTAATTCTTATAAGATAATTATTCCACTCTAAAATCTACCTATTGTTATTAAAATACACCTACTTTAACGTCCAACCTACTCTTCTACTACTCAAAATATGTTTTTCAAATAAGAACCAAAGAATCAATTAAGTGAAAAAATTGATAGAAAATAATAATCTTAGTTTCAGAAACGTGTTCAAAAAATACTGGGGTACTTAACACGAGCAAATCTCTAATCTCAATTAAAGTTTAAGAAACAATGACAAATTAAATGCATAGGACACAAATAAAATAGCTCTTTATTCCACTTAATACATTAATACTAAATTATCTGAGAACATTAGCGTAGGACGGCTAAAACGGTCCCTAAGTGCACTGATTATAATGAATTATTCAACACATATATTACCCTAGGTGAGTCGATGGAAATGTCACTTTTTGCTCCATTGTGATAGTGTATAGGTAACCTGTCAGATCAAAGACATCCTTTGAATGCAGTTTTTGAAAGGGCCAGTGAAATCCATTTTTTAAACGACTGGTACAAAATGTATCCGGAGTCATGCTTTTTCGTTAGTAAAGTTTTTGAGAGAGCGCTACAATTGAAGGCGTTTCAAAGAGAGCAATATTTATTTATCACCTATGTTGTAATCTAGGCGTCAAATTGATAAAATACTGTTTTTATATGACATTAAAGTGTAGGTTAGTATGCTATTTTGAAAAGATTAAACTAGTTTAAATACACGTATCGTTTTATGATCTAACATTGACTTTGTACTCAGGAGGCCTTGAGACTTTCAAACCTCAATCCAAACACCATTCACTAGTGTCATATGAGTCATAAGAAAGATGACTTAATTTCGCAAAAGTCGGGTAAAAGCTGTGAGTAATTTAACATTAACTCTTGAAATATACTTTACCATATTGCGTCGGTTCCTACTTATATTTTTAATTTATCCTCTCGATCTTAGAAGTACTAATTATGCTTAATACCAATAAAGTTTTCAGTTCAGTAATTAACCATCGTCAACAACAACTTTGTTTTTACGTGCTAATTGTTTACGTCGTTTAAATAAAATTCCAACATAAAAGTGTTAAAAAATCAAGTGAATCTCGCAAAACTGAAAGTCTGTCGCAATAAAAATGTCATAGCAGAAAATAATTACCATTTAGTTCCGTTTGCCGTTAATTATCATAATGAAGGAAATAATTGCGAATAAATTTTTCTTGACGTCGCTTTATGAGCCAAGTATTTTTAGTTCTCTCGCCAACATTTTTAATTTTAATTTAAATTTTATAACTCGCTTTGGTTAAGAGCTTGTTTTGTGAGTGGTTAAGTTTTGGATTCAATTGCCAAAATTATCTTTGAGAGGTATCTTTGAAAATGTTCAGATAACAATATTCGTAAGTAACATAATCGTAGTAATAAGTAAAAATTAGATTAAATCTATTAGTAGATGTCCAATACACTTCAAGATGTATTGGGACGGTAAAAATGTCCACATAAGTATGCTTCCAACTTAAAATTATGTTTTTAATATTGTGTAAAGTGTACGGAATCTTTTTGAGGATATCACCCTTGTTTTTGTTCCAAAAAAAGTACTATCTATTGAATAAAATAATACGCTTAAGTTTTAACTTGTAAGCTTAAAATTTGTATGGTAAGATTTTTTATATGGGTACCGTATGTTTTCTCTAAATTCACCGCTTATCTACATTTTTGCCACCTTATTAAACTGGAGTAGCAGAATCGTGTTACACCAATCAAAAATATTAACAGCTTATATGCAAATAAACGTATGGGAGAGTTACTATTAATACCTCTGTCAACCACTAAATGCAATATTTAATGCAAACCTCGATATAATCGACATGCCTCGCTCGCCTCATAAATAATAGAGGGACAAAAAAACTAATCGTGACTCGTACAAACGAGATGTCTGTCAAGCAAATCTGTCTCTTATTGTGTTCGGTAACATTAACATTTTATTATCATTTCCCTGCCGTCATTAGGGTCGGAATTTGAATATCTTCGGATCGGAAATGCACAAATTAAGCGAGTGATCTGTTGGCAGAACTGTAATGAGCTGAAAGGTACGTAATGACGAGGACAGAACAAAACAACACTCTTGCTTGCCTTAGCGAGTAACGATCGCTGTTTGCTAAATGTGGAGTGCTTTGATTTTATTTTAGCTTGTTTGATCGTATTAATATATCTACGTACGGTCAGCAACGTTTGTTAATTGTATGTCAAGACTCAAGACTTATTAAGATATTTGGAATATGATATAGGGTTGAAATTTGAATTGTTTGCTTATTATTAAATGGGATATATTATGACTGTATATTTTTATTTATTGCTTTGATATCAACACTGGTATCATATTTATAATACTAGATTTATGTTTGTATGTAACAATTAAGTAATTAACCACTATTGTCTTTGCTACACATCCATTTAAAAAAAAATATTAAGCCATAACTTATATAAATCTTAAGACATTAAAAAGAAAACGATAAGCATCTTTAAAACAAACAAAAAAATACATTTACAATTCATATTTTAAAATAAAGAAAACGCATTTTTTACCAATGCACCAACTCAAAACAATGTCAACATCCAAAAAAAATATTTTTAAAAAACAAAAAATGGATCCTCCACGCTTAGCCGGCGCTCGTTATTAATAAGGAACGGTAGCAGCGCACAGACGGACAGAGCGACATTTGTAATGATACTAAATAGTTGCGCGCGGTAGGTGCCCCGCTTACCGGTAATGCGTTCAGCACAAGGACGATCCTATGCAATACTGCTTTTTATTCAATATTTTTAATTATTATTGAATTTATTATCATGGCAAAGCTTCGTATTTTTAACCGCTTTCTAAGAACGCACCATTTCCTCAACTGAACTGCTTAACTTTGGCGTCCAAATGCATTGAAACATCTATACAAAAAAATATGTTTAGCATCACAAACAGTTGGTATTACACTAAATATTGGATAAGCCTTGTATTTTTAACAGACTTCCCAAAAACTGGAGGAATTTATCAATTCAGTGCGTATTTTATCGTTCAAATTCATAAAATCATTAGCACACAGAACATCGAAACATAAACCTGACTGAGGTATTAGGATACAGAGCTAAAAAATGTACCTATAATGTGTAGAATAAAAATGGATCCTCCACGCTTAGCGGGCGCTCGTTATTAATAAGGAACGGTAGCAGCGCACAGACGGACAGAGCGACATTTGTAATGATACTAAATAGTTGCGCGCGGTAGGTGCCCCGCTTACCGGTAATGCGTTCAGCACCAGGACGACGGTATGCAATACTGTTAAGTTTTTTTTTATATTTTTGCCCCATGTCAAAAATTATTGGATATTATTATTAGGAATTATATAATTTATTTTTATTATAATTTGTTTTTAGAATTTAGGTCACTTCGTTGTCCGTCTGTTCGTTTGTCCGTATATCCGTCAAAACCTTTTTCACAGCAACACTTTAAGATATCAAGCTGAAATATATAATACAATACTTTAAGCCCTGAAAAAATATCCTTTTAGCTCAAAACGATCAAAAGAAATGAACGTATAAGTTGACTTGTTTCAGTATCAAAACCTATAGGTACTCCAGTTGACCTAGAAATATGATATTTGGCCAGAAGTATGGTCTTATAGCCATCATAGCACGTATAAAGGAAGAAATCTGAAACCTTTGATATGTTACCTCTCCTCATCACTTCCCCTTCCTTCAAGCCGGCAAGGCATCTGCGACACTTCGATACTGGTATTTTCTTGTGTTTATTTTAACGCGAGTGCCTTCCATATAAATAAAAATACTTTCAAAGGATTTTAAACGCAGTTTATTATTTAACCCGACATTTCGAATGCTTTACAGGGATGTTGTCACTGAGATGACAGTTGTCTTCACTATTGTTTCGAAAAAGACTACATCCACACATGTATTTTCACCAAAATTATATCTGGAAAAGTGGCTCGGATCCATGCAAAATTAACTTATAGTGTCCTCTTGTCTTTTAGTATGTTTTCCCAGATGTTAAAAAATCTTAAGCCATAGTCTCTATTGAATGTTTGATGCCTTTTAACTTCAATAGCCTCCCGTACCAGTGGTGGAAAAAATATATTTTCACGAGTGAGGATTTGACGTTGGTCGAAACGTATATATATGGTAGGGGAGCCCACGATGCTAAATCGGGATTTACTCGAGCGTTATCGAGACCTATTGGGTTGAGAAGCTTAGATAATTAGAAGAAAAAAATGTCATATAGTACATACCGTTTCATCGGTGGGGGAAGCCGCAATAAATTTTCAAAAATGTAAAAAAAATCACTTCCATGGACTTACTCGAGCGTGTCAGATATTAATGTCATATATGTCCTACGTATTTTTGAAAATGTACATATGTTAATCTGACCGTTTCCATGGTGGGGGTGGCCGTAAAAATGAAAAAAAAAAAATTTTTTAACGAGCGCGTCAGATTTTCGAAGGGGATGTTAAGTGAACCTAAAAAAATGCTTTTATATAATAATCTGACTATTTGGATGTAACGCAAAGTCACGGCCCTTATTAGAATATGCAAAAAAAAATCGCCATTTTGAAATACTCGAGCGCGTCAGATTAAGATATATATCGTTCGTCTGTACGCCCTAGACGTGCTGTCTCTTAATCTGACAATTATCTAGAGGGATTCGCTTAATCTGACGATTACAATTTTTCTTTTAATTTTTTTAAACCAAAAACTCAGGAAATAACATGCAAATGAGAAAGTAGATGTTGTTTTTAAGTAGAATACTTGTATTTATAAGAAAATAATTACAAAACATAAAATTTTTTAAGTATTTTTTTAACATCTTCATTATTTATTTTTTTTTATTTTTGTTTTTATTCTTAATTCATTCATTCATTAATTAATCAACTTATATTAAAACCATAAAACGTGGAAAAACGTTGGAAATACGTTGTAAACAATGCTATGCTATAAACGAGTTAATGTGAACAGCTGTCATGGCGTCATGGCAATTGGCAACCCAAACCAGAGTGGGGACGAAGAGAGAGAATAACAGATAGAGAAAGAGTGAGAGAGAAATAGAAACGCAGAGAGGGGAATATAGGCATCACGTAGCTGAACTTTATCGATCAATTTTTGTTGCTTCGGCTTGTGGAAATCGTCAGATTATATATTTTTTGTAATCCTTGAATGATTCCCTTCAAAATAAAAAAAAAATTAGCTGCGCTCGAGAATGTCCAGGTGACGATTTTTTTTTACAACTTTGTAGCCCTCTCCCTCCTTTGCGTCACGCTCAAATCGTCAGATTAGTGAAATATACACGTTTTAGCACGTAACTAACTCACCTTATCTTAATCTGACGCGCTCGAGAATGTCTGATGATCAATTTTTTTTTACTAATCTGATCCTTTATCCCAGAAGAGCGAACATATATATAAGGCTCATACTTGGTGGGAGTACTTATTAAGGTACAAGGTATCCCCCTATATATTAATCTGACGCGCTCGAGTAAATCCCGAAATCCCCTCTTGGGCTCCCCTACCATAGCGTTTGGTTTGTCTAATGTGTGCTACTCTTAAAATTATTTTAAAAGCATTTTTATTTAACTCAAATACTACTAATATTATTCAATAAGAATTTTAATATATACTTTTTTATAAAATACAGGGAAATCTTCGATCGTTTTGTAGAACTACATTCTAAAACTAAAATATGCCCAACAATAAAATAAAACAACAGCTTTGTGAATAGAAAATAGAAATATCTGTGAAATTATTCTATTCCAACGCCCGGTATACATATTTTATATAATTTCTCTTGTTTATATTTTTTGCTCCCGTGTTCAATATTAGAAAAAATACATTTTCAGAATCAATGAAATTTAAAATATAAAAACACGTCAACCATTATTTTGTCATTATTAAACTTTAACTTACTATGGTTTAGTAATCTACACCTTTGACTTTTTACACATTTTATACATACATATTACATCAATAATTGTTTCAATACATTCAAAATTGTAAGAATTTTATAATCATCATGACTTAAGGAAATTTTTTTCCCTAAATCTTTACCTTATTGAATCACTTTTCAATCTGACCACATTTCATTAGTTAAAAAATTTTTGGATACTACATCATTCTTAACTATCTTACATGGAAAGCGTGTATTATTAGCCAGGTTGTCTGGCAGAGATCGCTGCTTTAGCGATAAGACCGCCTGTTTGTGCCCGTCAGCTATTTTACTTTTAACTGTGTAATTTTTATTTTTTATGGTGCACAATAAAGTATTTTTGTTTGTTGTATTATTTCCAAACTTTACACTAAATATTTCCCACAACAAGTGCTTAAAGCAATCCAGTCAATAAGTCAGAAGCACCTATCTGCGTAATGTCTCAGCAACATTTACATATTTTAATGAGCACCGCGGGCCTATCTCCGTGTACCGGAGCTAGACATAGCTAGATCGTATTGCTATTAGTTGTAGGAATTTGAACGTGTGTCCACGAATAATATTAATAGTATTGCATTTTAATAGCGATAGCTATCATGAATTTGAAGATTCTTTTTCGAATGCATTGTCTTATACATTTGTGTTTAATTCGTAATGTTTGTAATGGGAATAAAGTAATCGGTCAGGTTTGAAAATAAGGATAAATTCGACGTGTGACGCCATTATTTTTATGGTTCATATGAATCATTTCAAACGTTTTGCTTGATGTGTGGGCAAGATATTTTTACGAGGCAATCATATATCCTATCGTTTTTGTATTTTCATGTGTATCTATTGTTTTTGTTCTCAAACTTTCTCTTGTAATCTTTTGTGCACTTCCTACTCCTTCTATGCAATCTTTCCTCTACTCTCCGGTTGTCTGTAAGAAATCGCTCGTAGCGATAAGACCGCCTACTGTACTTTTTTTCTTCCTTATGTATCTTCGTGTATACTATGTTATATTAAGTGCAATAAAGCATTTTTCATTCATTCATTCATTCATTCATCCTTCAAGTAATTTTAAGATCCTTCAGACAAGCTCTTCTTCCTCATGCTATCTTGTAATCCCATTCAATATCAAAGAAAGTACCGAAAATAGTATCACGACTTCTTCACCTTCGAGTCACGTGTTTGTTTACCGATGTTTTGAGTAACCGTTACTCTTCAAAAATAATTCAATTAAATTCGATAGATTAAATAATGTACCAAAAACAGATACTTATGTTTTAAAACGTAATATATAAAATTGTGTAAGACATCTTATACAATTTGTATTTTTACAATACATTGCTATTCAACAATATTTCACCTACATCATCATAACAAACTGCCACAACACAAAATATTCCTAATGTTAATTATAAAAAGATATAAAAACGTCAAGCAATTGCAGCATACATGAAATTCATTAACGACTCCGCCTAATAACCCCTGGGCCGCTGACAAACACCCTGTAATGTGCTACTGTTGAATTGCAAAAATCTCATTATGCTCTAACTGTCGTTATAGGAGTAATTAACTACCTGCGCAGGGAAAGGAGTGGAGTAGTCTTTTGACAGTTAGAAAAAATGGTCTAAATTAGGCTTATAAAATATACTCCACTTTGTTATGTATATGTCTAAGCTATTGGAATCAGTATATTAATACTTTTTACGATTTTCTGCTTAATACTTCATCATAAAATACTTGGATAAAGAACCGATAACATATTTTTTACATTATTATTTTAATGTAAACGTTAAAAATAAACAAACAAAATACGAAAATATGTTAATGAAACAAAATCTGCTAATTAGTAAATTGATATCCTGAAAAAATTTTGAAGACGTGTTTAGAATTACGTACCGTCGATTTACATAAAAACTTTACATAATGTAACTTTTGAAATAAAAGAGAAAACATTTGTGTATATTTGTAATGTTTCACACAAAAGCTACAAACTATTGAACTACGTCTTCAGTGAGAAACGGACTATATTATAAACTCTAAAACATTATGCTACGGGACCCAAGGCCCGCAAAACTGACAGTCTTTCATACAATTCCAATTAATACTAAACTATTTAATAGTAAAAGTAAGTTAATAAGACTGATCTATAAAAAGTTTAGCCATAGATACTTTTTCATGACAAATACGAAAATATATAGAAGCGTTACCAGTGACGAAAAACATCAAAACAATAGCGTCTCCACACCTCTTCCTGTTTGTTTGTAATTGTGTTTGGTTATAACGAGTTTTTTGGCGGCACGCTCGCCATGTCCCTGGTTTGCACCAGCATGCTTTCGCTTTTGTCTGCTTATTCTATCCACGTTCATTATTAGCTACATCTATTAGCCATCCTTTAAACTTTAAACTGACGAAACTATAAATATGTATAAGGACTGAAATGTAAAATAAAAGGAAGGCGTTACCACTTCATAGTAGTATAGTTTTATGTTTGATTCAAAATTAACCTATATCACTTTTCTAATGGAACAATTTTATGGTTTTCTTAGGTTCAAGTTAAATAAGAATAAGGTGTTTTTTTGTTACAGCTGGCAAGCGGAGGATGCAGTTTACGTCAGGATGGGAGAGGACTGGGATAGGATTATAGGCCTCCGAAACGAAAGCACAGTGAATTATTGTTTCACGCCGATCTTCTACCGGTAACTACACCGGTGCGGGCTAGGCCCAATCGTGCAATGCTCGGCTCCCACTGTTTGATAGCTGAAGGTGTTATACAGCAGAATTACCCTCTGTCGCCTCTTACACCACCCACGGGTAGATATGGGGCGGAGAGATTGACTCTATTTGTATAGAAAATGCGTTGCGGATCAGTGGACGCACTCGTATGACTTTTTAAACAAAGATCTACGTACGACGCTGACATGTGGACGCCTAGCGATAAATAGAAACATTCTTATAAAACAAAACTAGAAAAGGTTAAGTGTTAGTGATACATTGTAAATTGTAATTAGAAAGTATACTAAAATAATAAAACTAAAAAAAACTCCATTTAAAGACGTCAAACTGATGCTATCAGTATTTAGAAGTATTCTTTGACAGATATCATTTGATCTTCAATTGAAAGGAAAAACTCAATAAATTGTATCCATTTAATCAAAAGTTAAATCTATAGTTTGATCCACAGCCATGTCCTCTCCGTCTTCTTTATCTTGTTCCTTGGGCTTCGGACCCTCAGCTGGTTTCACCGATGGCATGGTTTTCCGACGTTTTTCCTTGGTGGCTGAGTTGCAAGAAATACTGTTCAGGTGACTTTTCTGTGGGAGAAAATTTTATTTAAATTGCGCAGAGAATAAGCATACAATACTAAGATTGAGATACATGAAAATTATTTAATATTTATTAATGTTTTAAGCTTTATTTTGTAATAGCTGTTATTGATTATTATATAATGTTATGGTTATGTACATAGCTGCACCATGGACTTTAAGGCTGCCGAACTTACAACATTTGAGAGTTACATCATATGATGTCATGCGAAAATAATGTGTTTTATTTCTTTTTTACTATTTTTATATTCATATAAAATTCCACTTGGATGAACCTGAATTTAGAACTATATTCGAACTACCCACTTAAATTTATTTGTAACTTTAAATGTCTCCCCGACCGATATCGGTCATGTTGACCATTCTCAGGAATCAGCCAGGTGCGCCGGAGATATTATAGTGCACAAGTAGAGACCCCTCGATCTGTAGTCAAAGATGCAACCACTAGACCAACGAGGCAGTCAACTCTTTAAGTACTTGCTTTAAATGCATAAACCAACCTTTATAATTCACATTTGTAAGAATACTATTTATTAAGCGGTATACATACAAATTAATAGTAGACCAGAAGAATCTCAAACAGATCGCAGACATATTTATCGAGCCATACTTTACAATTTACGCTTCACACTATATGCAAAATTAATTTAACACCCTGTATAATTTAACTCAGCGCCTATCATGACTTTTACGCCAATGGTACATTTGTTATTAATATACTAGTTACATGGCGAGAACATCAATTATATGATTTTCACTTGAAAACAGCGGTTGCATAAATAACAACCTCCATCATACGGATAGTTAGTGATTCAGAATCGAATTTGAATTAAAATTGCTATTTTAATAACCACCAACCGATTCATTATTGCGTGTTATCACCTGTTTGTTGGGATTCACTATTTATGTGGAGGAAATTCGGTGTGAATTTAAAGTAATTGCAGTCATTAGTACGTGATTAAAAAGGAATAAAAAAGTACTCTTGTGTATCTTTAGAACTTCAATCAACAATAAAACTATTCAGTTGTCACATACAAAATTAAAGTCATGTTCCTTCCTATACTACGACAGCTACCTTTGATTCCTAGTTGACAGAAAGAAATATTTTAAAATTGTCTTAAATTTTATCTGATTACTAGCTGGTCCGCGCGCTTCTTATACGGATTTGGAAGAATCCCTCTAAGTAATGGTAAAAGAAATTTTGAAACCGGTCCAGTAGTATTTGAGCCTATTCAATACAAAAATACAATGGTTTTCTCTTTATAATATTAGTATAGACAACCATGACACCTACTAATAAACTCCAAAATCGTAAAAATCTTAATTTATTTATATATAATTATTTTCACAATATTTCATTTGACGCAGTCCATTTCTAATGTGAGAATTTATTTGCAGTGATGGTGTTTTGCGCTGACGCGATATTTAATTGTTGATCGTAGTTTTAGCACCCAAATATAAACGTTGTCTGCTCCGCATTTAATATAGAAGATAAGCAAAAGAATAGATTAATTATCATTCAAAGTATATTCCGGTGATTCTAAATCCTTCAACCCTTTGTTGAGTGATTGAAATACAAACGCATTGAAGAATTGATTTTCTGTCCATTTTTCCATTGTCCATGATTCGACACTTTGCTGAGAACGACAACATTGAATGACTTTGTCACTTTCACTTTATTATTTTTTTTTTTTTGGCTTAAACATGTATTATGTAAGTCAGTTTCGGACAGTACATCTCAAATAGGAGCCACCGAAAATCAGTCTTGTGTGACTGAGTGGTTATCCTTTTTTGAGAACTCCGCCAATTTTTGTTTAACCTTGTTTTTTTTATTTGTAAACTGTATTTTTTGTTGGTGGTGTTTTAAAAAAAGGCCTTTTCTTTCTTTGTTTCAATATTATAAAATAAATAAATCATTTAGTAGTAATAGTAATCTATTTATTCTATTACCACTCGCGTCATAGAATAAAATTTTTAATCTATACCATCAGCTTCCTCTCCGCTCACTTTATATACCCTATTTTTTTAAAGACTGCATAGAAAAACATCCGGTTAGTTTATATTAAATGTTTTTCAATATTAATAAGCTAATATAATGTTAGATGACTACGAACACACAGGGTACTTATTCACAAATCCGATCCGGAACATTTACGTACAAAATTTGTACGAATTTTATTCCAATTTTTTATACTTTCCGATCGGATACGCGTTTGTGAATAGGGAACCAGGTCTCGTTCGTTTCCATTCGTTAACATAAAAGAAACATACAAAAAGTAAGGACACAAACCAGCGACGGATTTCTTCGTACTAACAACTTCACATCTTCCGAATTGATCGTTGAACGTTTCGCATGTCTGCAATAAAACAATGTCATAAATATTTGTAATTTACATTTTACTTAAATCATTATGATACGTAATAAACGAGAAATTCGTACATATTATTATCTGGCAGTTTTTACGGTTTCGTACCGCCAAATGTCGGACCCTGCCTGTCAGTATTTTTTTCTGCTTGAAAACAAAACGAGCCACTAAAATATAAAAAACCCTAGCTTTGATTAACGTATAGACAGAAAAAAAAACGATTTTCCTATTTAAATAAAGATATCTAACAACATAATATAATATTGTCAAAATTCAATTCTAACTTTGCAAAAGCTTCAAGATCAGATCCATAAACTCCCACTTTCTTAAAAACAAGTTCTGCAATAATTTCCATTGCCGGTTTGGTAATTTCCATGCCAAGGAAATGGCATGCTTCTGTACAAATGGCGCGAACATCACGATGCAAGGCAGCACGCGATTTCTGAAAAATAAATTAATTTAACTGACATCTAGTGGTACTATTTATAACTAAGAAATGACTATGTGGATTATTATTTAGTTTTCTGAAAACACAATAGATGGCGCTATACAACATTTATCAGTTCGAATTTAAGATTTTCAATAACAGCAAATTTAAGTCTTAAATGATTATAAGATATTTCAATAAAACATATATTCAGGCAAACTATAATTAAATTACCAAAGTATTTTAATAATTTAATTGAATACCTGTGTCGAAGTCAAACTTTGAAAAGTAGTCATTTCAAATATTTTTAAACATTAGCGGTAAACAAGCTATTCTCGCAGGTATAATAATTATAAATATTACAGTGCATTTATGATTAAATTAAAAAAATAAGTACATAAGCTTTGTTGGTTATTTTGCAACAAAAACAGTTTCACTTTTGACATATTTTGACATCTGAGTAACGCTCAGATGTTAAAATATGTGTTGCCAGAGTTTAATTTTTTTCTGCTTGAAATTTATTCACATTATTTACGTGAATTCCCATTTGAATACCATTGTCCACGATATAATAAGGTAACGTAATATGATATATTGATCAATATTTTTATTAAATATACACTAAACTTTTATTAAAAAAAAAAACAACAAAATTTTATTAATAGTCCTAGGTGATTAATTAAATAAGTCCAAATTTAAATAATTAGTACCTTACAAATATTATTCTTGTTCATCTCTTTAAAATATAATAAAGAGCTCCATAATGGTAGTGGATCAATAAAATGTTCCTCAACTAGGACAAATCTTATAAGTTGGCGATATTGATCATAATGACAAGAAAACTAATGTCATAATATTATAACATTTCTTAAATCACGAGGGCCTGGATACTCGCTTTTTTAGATTTATAGGATTAAGGAAACCATCGCATCATTGCTTAAATATCGAGAAAATTTCTCGACCAAACCTCTTCTATAATTAATAATTATCACATAATACATCTGTATTCCATGGTTTACTAGTGTTTTTTATCCCTATTTTTTAAAGCATAATTGTTGGAACCCAAGGGATAATTTGGCTGATATTCTTGATAGAAAAAACTTAACTGATAAACTAAAACATTGTGTAGAATGTAAGTACATAAAATAAATAAGTTAATTTTGTATTTATCATTGCTCAGTTCAAAAAACATTTTCTGCTTCGATATTTCGACTTAATAATCCAGTTAAATTTTAATTAAACAGAGAGGAATGATATAAAGGAAATTAAACAGCGTATGTAACTAAATAACGATATTTATTTATCTTTTGTTATACATAGTAAAATAACTGTAAGTCTTAATTAATTAAATGCTTATTGAAATAAACAACCTGAGTTACACACAATGTTATTTAACTTTAAAATTTTATAAAACACAAAAACACGCCATATCTTTTTTGCCTTATTTTGGCATATTAAAAGGAACCAGTACAATATTCATAAACCTTAAAAATACACATGTCATAGTTTTATATTGTATGATGCCTTTTAATGTTTTCAATGGTACCACTAAAACGGATATAATACGAAAAAAATAAGCACTTAATTGGTAAAATGACATTACTTAGTTTTTATCCTGATGAATATAAGACACTATACAAGGAAAAGAGATATGTTTTCTTTACAAGCTTGAACATATTTTAAAGTATGTTTTGATGTATTTTATAGGGTGACTTTTGGATACATTTTTATCCGTCCAAAATATTATTTTGAGTCATACAAATTAAATGATAAAATGAGGTGTAATATCTCTTCTCAAAATATTGTATGTAAAATAATTCATAAAAAAGACAAGACATAAATAAAACACAATATGCATCTGTATGATTAATCAAATATTATGTTTGTATGAGATGTGTTAAGGTGGAGCTGCAAGTTTAAATAATTGAGAAATATAGTTTTTTTCTACTTTATATCTCATATATACAATTTTGCCAAGGATTTTAATTTCATTTGTTATATTTTCATTCATATATTTATACTCATAGTTCCACCAACCATTACTTTTGTGTGTACACTATACATCCCACCAAGTTATACTTGGTTCATTAAATTATTTCTTGTGTAACTGATGTACACTACACTAAACTTTCTTGACGATTTGGACAACATCTTCATCTGCTAGAACATGATCTATTCCCACTTTCTGTGGCTGATGCTTGACAGATGATCCCCACACCAGAGCACTGAAAAAAGATAAGAGTTAAAAAAGTGGTCTCAGTAATTTAATTTATTATATTTAAAGCTCTGTAAACTTAAAATTTATTTCATGAGAGCACTTAAAAGAACTCAAACAATAATGTGTTTAAAATTATGTTTGCATGGCATTGCAGTTTGTGAGAAGTAAGCTTGCCAACTGTAGCACCTACAGTATTAAAGCAATATAGCACCTATTGCTAATGGCGGAGACCAATAAACTATCAATATCTGGGGAGCGTTTTTATGAGCCTAAAATAATAAAGGATGTCGGTTTGCACATTTCAGATTTCATTCAGATCTTAAAGTTCTCTTTATATAATAAGCTAATCAAATTTGTTAAACATGCTGTAATGTAAATAACATTTTTCACTTCTCAAAATGGTTGCCTGGAAGAGATGGCTATGCAGCCATAAGGCCGTCATTTGTGCTGTCCATTCTTTTTTTTGTGCTTTTTATCTATGTTCTATGTTTAATTACTTTAATGGGGTGTACAATAAAGTGTATTCATTTCATTTTAATTTCATAATGGTTATTAATCCAAACACAACTTACTATTTAAATTCCTTCACAATAGATCTATGCAGTTTGTTACAGAAGTCCTCCACGCTTGTTCTATCAGCATGCAACACAACAGGGGCATTGTAATCCGGCAACTGCCCCTTGGGTTTGGTGTATATTCTTATGAGCTTCAGATATTCCCACATTTTCTCCAATAAATCGTCAAAATTCCACCTGTGGTGAGCAGAGATTGGCACGCAGTGGGGTATCTTGTAAATTACGTCCAATTCTTCTATGCTAATTTGATCTGAAAATAAGAGTTATTATATACATATTTTTATATTATTATATGCTTCTGCCTGCGGCTACACTTGCGTTAATTTCGGATCGTAAAGATCAAATCTACCTTCTAATCCAGCCAATAGCTGATCAATATGAAATTTCAGAATCTGTTTGGTAGCTTTGGGGTGATTGACACGCAAGCATCCAAACTTTGACATAATATTGGTAGGATAGTAGAATTTCAAACATAATAAGTGAATGTTTATGTCAATCAAAGAAGATCTATGAATATCTTTTATTTGAAAGAAAGAAAGAAAGAAAGAAAATCAAATCAAAATTGTATACAAATATTTTTAACAAATACAATGTTTTAGTTTTATACGAGGAGGTTTTGTCATCAATAAGGTCACTTTGTAATAAATAATGTAAAATTAAAATTCTTACCAATTTTATTCAACAAATAGATGCATGGTACATAGATTCTATTCCCTTCAATGACGTCAATAAGATCATCACTTGTGGCATCATACCTAAGCGTTATGTCAGCATTATGTATTTTATATTCCGAGAGTATTGTTTTCACTGCTTCAATGTCAAGTTCAGTTTGTGGACACTAAAATGTGAAAATGACTTTCAAAACCTGAATTTATTTATGAAAAATATGGTGACTTAAATCCCTACAAACACTAAATAATGTTTATATTTTAAAGCTGTTAGAGTAAAAATATGTTTTTCTTTGAAATTAATAATGTGAAAGACTAAGTGTGAGTCAGACTAACGCATGAAGGTTTCTGTTCCAGACTCCCTTTAATATTTTTATTTCTAGTATTTGTTGGTAAAGCAGCAATGGAAACACATATACATAATTTGTGAAAATTACAATGCTCTAGCTGGTGACACTCAGTGGTCTCTCTTTTAGGTATGGAAGGATTCCATACTTATAAAATAATTGGACTAATTAACTAACAATTTGAAATTGTGCTAAGTACAAACATCTAATTGCAATACATAACATATAATTGCAATGCAAGCATTTTTTTGCTCACTGAATGATCTATTATCAACAATAGGAAACTACTCACTTATCAGAAACTAACTTTATAATTTATAAATTATTTGTGTTTCTTGCCAAGATCATTACTTACAGTTGTGTTCAAATTAATGCCACCTTTGTCTTTCTTCCTAAAGTATATATTCGGTGGTTGTTTATTTAACCTCAGGCCGAAACCTTCCAACTCATGTTCCAGCAACTTCTTATGTTGTAAAGGTTTCAAGACGTCAAGTACTATAAATATAAGACTGCATGTACGCGCCACAGCGATTACTTGCCGACCACGCCCTTTACCATCTTTAGCACCTTCAATAATACCAGGCAAATCGAGCAACTGAAATTGAAATGGATAAAAATTAATCATGAAAATATTAACTTATAAAACTTAAGGATTAAACATGTCAATAGTAAATTGTGTGTTAATAAATCATGGCCTATTTATTACAGCTGGTTCCTAGACAAATAAATATAAATATTCAGAGACATGTTACACTACACCATCTAGTCCCAAACTAAGCAAAGCTACTATTGAAACAAGACAACTGATAGACATATTTAAACTTCCTTATTTATGGATACATACTATAGATCAACACCCGGACAGTAGAAAATTACAATGTTCATCACATAATAATATACTTGTGGGGATCAAACCCATACCTTCCTGCGCAGTAGACCATTGCCACATCTACTGCGCCAATTTGGTTGTCAAATCTTTAATTATACTATCTATTTCAATTTAAGAAACACACTAGAGGGTTTGTTTGTGACAAAAAACTCAAATGGTCTATATATAAGGTTGTTTAGTGATAGTTTAGACATAGATGCTGCTTAGACAGTCTTAAGTAAAACATATGACAAGCTTAGACCATAGTTAGACACATGTTTAAATTATTAGACAATGTTATACTAAACAAGTGTTAAATTAATGTCTATAAATAGAAATATTAAATATGTTGTTGTAGTAAGACTGATATAATATACACAAAACTAAATATAACTCCAATATTGCACTTTACAATTATCATGCAATGTGCTTCTGTTCTAACTTAAACTTATATCGTTTTACATTTATCATTGAACACTTATTATTAAGCTATTTACAGTAAATTTGTACCTGAATTTTAGCACCCTTGTATTTAATACAACCAGGAACAGTTGTTAGCGTTGTGAACTCATACGCTGCTACTTCTGAGTAGACTCCAGCTAAATTGGATAACAATGTTGATTTTCCCACAGATGGAAAACCTACAAACCCTATACGGGCGTCACCAGTTTTGGCCACATCAAAACCTGTAATGAATATTATTTGTAAGAAACTGGACTGTTGATTATCTGAGATAAACTGTATAAATTGCAATTTGTATACTATGGATTTCTTCCTTTTCTGTATTACTTTATTTCAGACGCCATTGATTCAGTATTAAAAGCAAAACTACTTCGTTGATCCATATCAATTTAGCAACTCATGTTTTAAAAGCAGCCTATTGCTTTCATAGTTCATAAGTTAGGATAACTTTCGAACAAAAGTTTGAGTTGTAGACACACCTTCACCAGTAGCTCCGCCGCCACCTTTGGGGGTAATCAGTTCACGTCTCAATTTAGCCAATCTTGCTTTTAGAATACCCAAATGCAAAGCTGTAGCCTTGTTTTTTTGGGTTCGGGCCATCTGAAAAATATCGCTATAATTAAGATGTCAGCAAACATTTTATGAAAACAAAGTATAGTAATAATAATTTAAAAATAGTTAGGAATCCTTTTTCTATTTCAAATACTTGTTTATAAGTAAGTAATCATAATAAGTTCGGAAAAGCATAACCTCTTGTACAAACCTCGGCCTCAATGGCTGATATTTTTTCTAATATAGTACTCATTTTGATATTCTTCTTAAACTTATTTTAACTTCCTTATACACAATTATAAATATTTAATGCGAGGTCTTCGTTTTCGTAAATAATAAGCACAAATAAAGACTTCAAGCGTGTCAATCTTTATCGACAGACGTCGACATGAAAGTGAAACATCTAGAGCCGGGTTTGCCGGAAAATCGGAGTTGCCACTTATGAGTACTGTCATATTTTGTTATACTGTAAATAGATATTTAAGTGTATATTTTTAAACCAAAGAAGTAAATGCATAATTTATAAGAAACACTTAATATTAAAATACAAATATTTTTAAATAAAAAAACCATGATTACTTTAGAACGCGTTTTGCCCGGTTTGCAAAATTTTAAACAAGAGTGAAATACATAATAGGTTAGTATTTTGACTATTTCTGTCGAATAATTACAATTGTATTTTTACCTTTAATCGAAAACTAGGATCACAATTTTCTGTTAAGACTAAATGTATGTAAATTACCCAAGTAACAAGAATAATTTATGATACTAGCAATATTTCCAAAAGATAGTTTCTTCAATTCGAACTAGATGTCTCTTATGAAATATTTTGTTTTAGTACTAACAACCACTCCAAAGATGTCTCTTTTCACAATAAACAATTTTAAGATAAACCACGTGGAAATGCTTTTCCCGCAGGTTTGGAAGCGTGAAAGAAATAGAGGGAAACCATCGGTCGTCGGGGATATGTTATAAAGAGAAATATTTCAGTATTACTTCGCGCGTCGTGGAGGTTGGATGTGTATATACTTGTGGTCGCTCTAAGTTCTCGATGTATAGTGGCATGCAAATAAAAACGTTTGATGAAGTAAGATAAATAATAAAGCAATTCTTATAGGTATTTCATAAAGTTAAGTTTGTAAATATAAGTTAGTGGAGATAATGTAAATATTTTTAAACTTTCGACAACAAATAAATAGTATTTCTTCGGTAAGCTAATAATTCACACAAAAATTAATACAAAAATCATTGTGTTTATGTAGGTACATAAAGACCTTTTAAAGTCAATACTATATTACCTACCTAATATATTTTTTTAAAATACTTCAAATACAATTAATTTTAATAATGTAAATTAATAGTACTTTTGCATTGAGCAAATCTTGTGAAAAAAATGAAACTTCAGTACATCGTCAGTACCTACCGTCAAAATAAAAAAAAATAAGATTGTTTATGGTGTAACTTTTTGCGGTGATAAAACTTAATCATAGAATGGAAAATGACTGGAAAATAGTTATAGTTTAAGTGTTAGTGCTTTGCTATTTTAAATAAAAATGTCTTCTGAGGTTTCTTTGGATGGACACGAGAGACCTAGTTTTTGTCGTCGAGTGGCCTCTGGTTGTATAAAAGCTGCCTGTTCACAAATTGGTTTAGTTATTTTAGTGATAGTTTACGTACTTCTTGGTGCTGTTCTTTTTGAATATTTGGAGTCTGGGCCGGAGGTGCAGAAGCGTTCGGCAATACAGCGCTCAAGAGAGGAGTGCTTGAAGGAGTTGTGGGCTATTACGGGTGAGTGCTCTATATTTTATAATTTAATATAGATTTTTAATCGAACAATCGTTATAAGCTATTCGCGACAATATTAAACTTAAAAGTACTTTAAAATCTTATGTATTTTTCTTTAAGTTGGTGCGTGACGTACCGTGTGTTGAGTTTGAGTTATTTATGCTAAGGCGTACTATGGAAATGTATTTAGTTGCTAGATACCAGGAAAGTAAAAAATAACATAATACTTAATTAGAAATTTGATTATGTATTTGGGAAAAGAAGTTTAGTCCTTGGTATGCGAGAAAAACGTCAACTTTTCATTTAGAATGTTAAAGACCTTTTAGTTCCGTAGAGTAAATCTAAGGATTTTGGTCTAAACATGTTTTCTCATGATATACGTATTAGTAGGGTGTTAATAATAAAAAACCATTGTTTTTAAATTTAGAAGTAAGTAGGTACTCCAAAATTTATTCATAGATTAATGTGTCACCGTGGAACTTATAAATAGGTATGTTCAGGGTTGCGTCATAATATATTCTTTCATTTCATGAAAATTTTATACAATTTAGGAAAATGTGGCTGAATATTTTATTATACAGATATACTTAGATGCTACAGACAATCACGACACGAAAGTCCAAGAATAATAAAATCGAATTCCATGAAATTCAAATAAATGGCTTCATATTCGAAATTATTCAAGCATTGTTATGGCTTCCATTCAAAATAGTTATGTATAATGGGAAACAATCAAACTAAAAGGTATTAGTGGATCGACAGGTGTCACTGACCGCAATTTCATTGTTTTGGATACTTGAAGGTTTGGAAGGTTCGCCCTAGCTCCGAATTCCGACCCTTAAACATAATTTGTCACCTGACTTCAAGGATAATTAATTAATGTTTTCCTTCTTTGGTTTATTTATTTAGGGGTTCTTTAAGCAATTAAGTCTTTATTCGTACTTATTATAATGTAATAAAAACTTTTACGAGAACTAAAACACATAATTTTAATGATTTTTTGGCTTAATATTTTTTATTCTTACCAACTGATTGTACTTTTCTTCTACAATATAAAGAAAAGAAGTTCCAATGAAAGTCACTTCGAACAGCTCTTAATTCGTTCTTACATTTCTTAATAATAATACTAAATACTACTAATAAGGTCTTACGTCAATGGAATATCTTGTCTTGTTCATTATAATTCAATCTGTACAAATATCTATACAATATTGTTAATTAAGGAACGACATTTACACCCGTATTCTAAGAAGTTACCTTAATTTTATTTCTCATTTCCCTCAGATTAGGTCAAATATCACGTATGACAAATTTTAATCGAAAATTCATGATTGAAGTAACATAAAAAGTGTAATATTTTAATAATAAATAGATCTAAGTAACGGATGAAGTGTTTAATTTTAACGTGAAGAGGTATATATATAGGTATATATGAATACGGGTGTTAGGCCCTGTATACGCCTTTGTACCCCCCTATTTTTTCTGATAATATATGTATTTTAGGTATGTACCTATATCTTATTTGCCACAATCTTTTTTCCTTTTGAACTCCTTCTAATCAATATCGAGAAATACGATAACTATACCGTATTAAAAATAAGTATAATACCCTTTAATCATTAACCTTAAAAGCTAGATAGATCGTTTCACATGTAAATAACTAAAGCACGTACAGTTTCTTCTCATTATTCTCGCAATTAACAATCTATTGGAAGCGTTATACAAAAGGGCTGGAACAATATATACAGCCTTCATATAGACGTTCGGAGTTAAATTGCTTATGACACTTATATGTTAATTCATCAATTTCTTTCTCGATTCTTTGCGAATTTTGAAGCACAATCTTTATAAAACGAAGTTTATTGCTCTCATCCATAAAATATATAAGAAGAATCTATTTTTGAGAATCTATATTTGCCAAAATAAGTAATATATGTTTAGATATGGGAAAGCTTATAATCAAGGCACATTGTCTATATTACGGCAGTCTACAAATGTGTGTTATGAAATAGAATAAATATTGAAGGCTTCTTTATTAGTTATTGCATCATTTTCTGTGCTCAATAAGTAACACAAAAAGTTGAATCAAGAAATCATGTTTTCCTATGAAAAGCGGAAAATTATTATTATTATTATCATATTACTAGAATTTAACAAAAGTCATATGAACCGGTATTACAAGAGTTCATATCAGAAGAAATTATAAGAAAAATAATGGAATTTTTAAATTGCCCCCACATTATAACCTAAAAAACTACATCTCTGAGTACAATACATGTACCAATCTCTCTTGTACTCCAGCGAAGAGGGCAATAACGAGCAGGCACGGAAATGAGGTGTTATCTCACAAACAAAGATCCCCATAAAAGCATGTTATGTGTTGTAGGGGATGTTGAGAAATAATAGTACTAAAAATGATACAGCCACATTACTATGTTTCCAAAACGCGTAGTGACACACCTATTATATATCTAAATCAATTAATATCTGTTGTGAAAAATAAAGGTTAAAATATATAAAAAAGTTTCGTTAATTACCGGTGATTTTTGTCTTACACCAAGCCTACTTGCTGAATGTTCATTATAAGCAAAATTAAGATGCCTTGATTGATATAGAGAAATAATGATGTATCGATTCAGAACGTTGAAGAGACCATGCATTCTGAAATTTTGGGGACCCTGAATTAATTTAATACATGAATTGAAGACAACAGAACAATTAAACCGCATACAGCAAAATATGTCACGATTTAAGTATAAATTAAGGACAATTTAAGGACGTACACTATCGTGAAACCAACGAAATTAGTGGTTGTTGACATACATCTTTGCATCTTAATATTAATATGGGATATTATTAGTTTTTTTTTAAATTATTTATTTATTTATATACGAGTTATCACTAAATCGCCCTTATTTGGCACACCTTACTCTATATATGAGAACACGTATACGCCTAAAAACCAATCGCACCTTTTTTATTACCTATGTGATCCTTGTTTACAACATATAAGAGTTTTACTTAGCAACCATAAAAGTAAACTACATTCTGGATAAGTACACTTTCCAAAATTACTCGCACTTTTATTTTAATTATTCGATACCATTTGAACATCAGAAGTATTCGTGCGTAATTTGTTTGTATTATATTTATGTCTTAAGAAGTGTTAAGTACAGTCAGATGCATAAATATGTAACTATGGGCAGGTTAGTAAAAAATATAAATAATATGTGACTCCCGTACACAGCAAAAATATCTGACATTATTAGAAAGCATTATGTAGTGACATCAAAATTATGTGATTAAACATTAAATAATTGTAATAACCTAGCAGTGAGTCAGATATTATAGAAAGTCATCCTTGCGTCAGATATTTTTGCTAACCTATCCATAGTCACATATTTATGCTTCTGACTGTACCTGATTTTTATATAAAAAAATCTTTAATGTACAATGTACACGACTTCTTTCACGTCCACATTTTTATGTATTCACTTCTCCCCTACATTAGCATAACGACACAATTACTAGAATTGTAAATTGTAAGAGATTTCCATTTTCCTCTTATTCCCATATTTACAAAGCCAGTTTCATGGAATTACAAATAGCTTACTATCACGTAGCAATTGCGACGTTTTCTATCTCTCGATCCCCTAAGACTGAAATAAAGTGGATAGATTAAATTATAATTCGTCGTTAGACGGTCCCGCGGAGCTCAGGGAATCTTATTACTTTCCAGGTATTTCTATCAAACTCATCGATGCTTTGTCTGCAGTCATTTATTATAGCGAACGATGCTTTTCACTTGGAAAACGAATTTGTTATGACTTTTATATTTGCTATCTGACTTATTACGAATTGTTTTGTATAGAAAAGTGGTACGTGGTGTGTTTAAGCGGTGCAAATAAATATCGTAAAAATGTTATCTACCATACTAATATTATAAATGTTATAGCGTGTTTGTCTGTCTGTCTCTTACGTCAAACCGCAGCAACGGATTCGTGTGATTTTTCATATGAAGAGAGTTGCAGGGCTGGGGAGTCACATAGGATACTTTTTATCTCTTTCCATTTCTTCACGTCCCTAAAATAAATACCTTTTTTGTAATTTGCCATCTTAAATATTGTAATTGTGTTACTTCGCCGCCGCGACCAAAACCGCAGTTAAAATTTAGTTATTATATTAATGTGCATCTGATTTTTTAATTTTGTCCCGTTTTAAAATTAAATAGTCCATTATAAAATTTGTAAATGAAATAGTGTTGTATAAAAAAGTCGCAATAAAAATTATACAATTTGATCTACTACAGGCCTTTTCAACATTCAGATTTAGGTTAAAACTTATTTTGAAATGTATGCAATTAGATCAAAAACATTACATAAAAGATGCGATGTGGTTGTTTAAACTCTCATTGTGCGTTATGTTTTCGTAATGAACATTTTCAGTCTTCGAGCCTAAAATAATACTCATTAATCACGCTTAGCCCACAAAGACCACAGGTAAGGTCCAAATATAAATTAGCTGACGACTGTCTAGGCCACCAATTGTCCCTTTTTGTCCTAAACTGACCTATAGTATAACCTAAATATCACCTGGTGCTTGTTCAGTCCTTTATTAACCACACCCAAAAAGGTTAAGGTTTTAGTCACGATAAGACTATGAACTATCACTTTCAGTCATATACATAGGCTATAATTTACTTGAATTATCCAGAATGATTAATATATCTATTATATACCTAGTGTTACTACTATTATTCTATACCTAAGGACATAAAATTAAGGTAAGGGTTTATTTTATGGCTGAGATAAGAAAATCTGAAATTTCAAAGCTAAGGAAAGAATGCGGTTGAATATTATAAGGAGGCTTTACTTGTAGGATAGGAATTCACGCTGATTTAGTGGAGATATTATGGTAACTTCTCCGATGCGAGCTTGGCCTAAATCTTCCATACGCAATGCTCGGCTCCCACTTAAAATACTTTTCAGACTAAACGCACATTAACTCAAGAAATGTAGATGACCTCTTTCGATGGATTATTAATTAAGGCTTCATTATAATTTCTCGTTCCCTTTGAATAATAATACATTAAGTTTCTTCAAGGTGTTAGAATTAATTGGTTCTAATACCGATTTTCGAATGCGCTATTGAAATTATTTCAAAGCCTTATTCGAAGTCAAATATCGTTCTAAATATTTACGTTGAATCATAAAGTTTTGATTGACAGGTTGGGGACGTATTATTGGGTAAATAGGTATTATTTAATATGCCATATTAAAATGTTATACAGCGGTGTTCTTCAGCGGATCTAAAGTAAATCTATCCTTTAAAAGTATATCAACATATAGATATTTAGAATAGAATAGGAAATATTTTATTTACATATATTTTACATAATACGTACGTTTATGAATAGTCAATTTTAACCTTATTAATATTAATATTATATTTTAAGCTTATGATATTAATTTTTAAACCCTTTCTGAAATTGGCTCTACCTAGAAGATACGAACAAGAAACTCGATTCTTCTTATTAAAATACTATTATTTAAAAATGTAGGTATAAATATTGCAATAATTGACTGCCTAACAATTATTGAATTAGCTGACACATACCACGGATCTTTATCCTCCATATTTTTTTCAATACCTAGTCTAGTAAACTTAAAATAATTATTAATGCAATATCGATAATTTGTAACTTTATCTTTTAAAGTTACGAGAGAATATCCACACAGTAAACGAAGGGTGAATAAAGAGAAATAGAAATAAAAACAAAGCATTTCTATTTCCATGAAAAGGACTAACACATGTGGAGATTATAAATATTGTGCTGTGAATAACAGCCGTAGCGCAAAGGTTCTGCGATACGAGAAAAACAAAGCGTAGAACAAGAAAGTTTCGGGTGTTTTTTGATGACGTTCTTTTTCGAAAAATATTTAGGTCAAGATTTTTACAGCTACACCGTACTTTCAAACGCTGGGTTTCTATTGCTAGCAATGAAATTTATTAAGTAAATTAAATATTGTGCATGTGTTTATTTCTTATGGTAACCTAATTGTGTATTTACTATTAAAAAAACTGTAGGTATATACGTGCCTATTTCTACGGTATTATTCCATCAATATCGATGTTTCATAGGCTGATATAATACGTCTGTTTCTTTTGCCCCTCCTTGCTAAAACAAACGGTTTTAACTGTCACTTAGAGTAGAAGTTTTCACATGGTTTAGATAATTTAAATGTTAATTTATGTTAAATTTTGCTGTAAAGATACGCAAGTGCGGTCACGGTTAGAGCTAGTTACACATAAAATAATTCAATTTGAAGTTACAGTAAAGTTGTGCAATAAATAACCAAGTTTTATCAACACTTGTTATGAATTCAGTTTTGTCTAACAATAAATGGCCATTTTGGGGCGAAATAAATATACTTTCATTTATTATTCATGTTATGTAACGTACAAAGTTTCCTAAATAAATATTGTACAGTTTTGTGCAAATAAGGGCGCTGTTCCATTATATGCATTTGTTTTAGTAATTAAGAGTGATGTTTGATATTGCGTTACGTTTTGGTCTTTCTTTTATCCTTATTGCTTATTCATCATTAATATTTAGCATTACATTTATAATCTATGTCTGAATTCGGATTATACGTCTTTCTAGCTTTTTTATCTTCACTATTATAAATGCGAAAGTAACTCTGTTTGTCTGTCTTTATGTCTGTCTCTTCTCGCCTAAGCCACAGAAACGATTTGAATGAAATTATGTACAGAGATTGTTTGAATATTTATCATATACCTACCATAACCTTAATTTTCCGAAATATAAACATATTTAGTTGTCCAAATTTAGGCAAACCTAGATTGAGTAGACGTCTTTATTTTCAAAGAATATTCATTTGCAGGATTTCCGTTTTTAGGCACTTGTAACAATGCCAACTTTCGTTTGAATGTGCCCGTCATGACAGAAGACAAATTACTAAGTCAGGTGCAAACAAGTTTTATTCACCAGGTGCCCGTGCCTCGTAGAGTTAACACGATACGACGTCGCATCGTGCCACGCCGCGGCATCGTTACGACGTCGTATCGTAGAGTGAGATCATGAGAGTACTACGATATACGCAGTTGTTTTTTTATTTCTTCCTGTAAATTCTTCTGATGTTTTGTACGATAGTATGGAACGCTCGTCGAATTGTGTTGGTGACAGGTTATTAAATGACTTTCCTCAATGTCGTATGTCATTTTTCGAATTTTCAAAGACGCGGCACCGGCAATGACGTTGCACGTTACGATGTCGTACTGTACAACGACGCGACGTCGTATCGTGTTTATGCGTACGACCCGTTAGCAGTATAAAGAGGGTTTGTCACGAACTTCGCGTATTAATCAGTGTTAAACGTAAAAATATGAACATATGAAGTCATTACTTTTATGTGAAGTATTGCACTAAATTAGTATGTTCATTTAATAGAATTAATGTGTTGTATGTTTTAGTTTTTAGCACAATATGTAGCTACTTTGATTGTATCGTGCACGTAATTATTACTTAATATATATTTTCGCAACAGAAACTTTTACGATTTACATTGTTATAGATTTCAACAAGCATAATAACGCATACGACAAATAAAGCTTTTTTAGATATTTTTAGTACGTTAAATTAATGAAAGTATAAAATTAAAAATAAAATTGACATCATTACTGTTTCCGAGGGCAATTCGGACATTTTTTTGTTGTACAGAGTTAACTTTGTTCTAATAATAATCCGCTGGATCCGCTGTATTTTCCCATTTTTTTATATGTTACTCTTTTTATCTGTATAATTTCTATTTTGTGTGTAGTGAATAAATATATTTTTCTATCTTTCTTTTCTATAATCATACTTTTAAAATAATTTTATACGATTTATTTACTAGAAGCCAACTATTGCGTGGAGAACGTACGTTTCTCTAATCTTCAATAACTGTAGCCTATCACGTTACAGTCGCGGAATTTCATATCGTACCGACATCGATTTGCCGACTACACCTGTCTGTGCTGGTGATTTATTTAACCTTCTTTTGTTAAAAATATCTTATCTTTTTCTATTGTATTGTACACTATAGGGGGTATAGAAACTAAAAAACTTGGTATATAATACTAAGAGTAAGTAATCAATACTTTAATAGCAAAGAAGTAGTCTAATATAATATGATTATTGTTTTATTTAAGTTCGTTTTTGGGCTCTTTAAGCAATATTCAAGACCACTTCATACATATCCTCAAAACGTTTGAATCCCAAATTAATGAACAACACTTAAACAACTTATTCTCGGTTTCTGATTCACTTACGGCCGTTTTCAATATTCTATCTATCCCTTGTTTTGCTTACTAAAGTTAGGTAAATCTATCTATTTGCACTTACTTTGATTTCAATACGCTGGCGACGGATAGCCTTTGTTATGACTTTTGACAATCAAATGTCATTTAATCTGAGATTACAATCTATCCATAGTCTTTGATACATTATTGAAAACGGCCGTTAAACGCTAGTTTATCTATTCGATAGCGTTGTTCGGTAACTGTGAGAATTACGTTATTTCGTTTCTGAACAACGCATCGTAGTCAAATTTCGTCTGAAATTTGTCTAACAGTTAACTTTAATGAATCCATAACAATTGAGACTTTAACTAAAGTACTCAGACACCCGGCATTTTTAACTTAACTTATCAACTTACTTATTTAAATGTTATTCCTATTTAAAAAAGTCTCCTTTTGAATAAAAATTATAGCTTAACAATCATTCTTCTTTCATTAGTGAGGCGATTTTAAAATGATTTACAACGGAAATTAAATTTAAGTGTTTGTTGTCGCGTTAAATTCCTAATTTTCCAAACACATCTTAGGTTCTTATAAATCTTAAATTAAGGTAATTCACACTTGCCGTGTTATAAATGGGGGTAGTTTTAGAATAACCCACAGGCGGTCTCGCGTGTGAATTGGCCTGAAAAATGTAAAACGCGCCCGAAATGTAAATGTGGCCCTTTGTGTAGGTTTTATGGCTGGTAGAGCCGTTTCGTGTATTAAGCCTTTACATAAAATAAAACCCCTTTAAAATCGTAGACAAAGAGCTGTTTGATTTTTTGTACTCGTTAGCTCTGTCTAGCTGTTACGAGTACAAAAAGTGAAAGTGAAGAGTCACTCAGTCTGAAATAAGGTCTATCAAGGATATTGTACTACTAGCCATACTCCACGGTATCACACGTCTATCTTATTTGAGATCCCGTGGGAATTCCGAGATTAGAAGTAGCTTATATCTTATTCTGGACCCTTACTATATGAATACCAATTTCATCACAATCGGTCCAGTAGTTTTTGCGTGAAAGAGTAACAAACACATATACATACATTTTCACCAAATTTCGTATTTATAGTATTAGTAGGATGCTAATGTAATTTCAACATCTTTATAATACCGATTATGTTGCATATCTTAATAGACTTTTAAATGTACTCTGGGTTAAATTAGAAAGTAATGAAATAGGGTTTGGGCTATCCGTTACCCGTTTTAGGATACTATAGGTAGTATTCGTTACACAGTATGACATCTTATACATTCAATTATACAAGTAATTGACATTGGGATTCTCTAGGGTTCTGTTAAACTCCCCTTATGATCGTGTCCTTATTTAATTACTATTGATTATAATCTAACAAACTACATATTAATATATGCTCCTGGGCTAAAGCGTCCACTCAACATTTTATTGGGTTTTGGGATTTCAAATAAATAAAGAGTAGAATATGAGTGGTGTTAGCTGGCTTAACCCGAGAATTTGCTTTTCCTCGATTAATTAGCAAGTTATAGCAATATTATTTTATTTTCATATCTTCAGATTAATAATGCGTTATTGTAAGTATTCAATGGGAAGAAATGCTTGAGAGGGATGAGAAGATGGGTAGAAGCATCGAGGAAGATATAGTAAGTACGCTAAGATTTTTTTCTCTAAGATTTCATTTCTAATCCGACGCTTTGTAATCTGCTATAGAAACAGGAACATTATATAATGACAAGGAAATTGCTATTTTTGGATCCACAACGCAAACAAGAAAACAAAACGTCAATTACGCAGATTTGAATTTGTTAGCAAGCGTTGGTTAAACCTTTCATGTCTAGGAAGAATTTGAAAGCAACATTTTACTCACTACAAAAAATATCCTTAACGATTCACAAAATCCAACGTTACTTGAAATATTTCCTCACAGAACTCACCATTTAGTTAAAACGATTTAACCAACGAAAACGTTATACAAATACATCCTGTCCGTAGGCTTTTTATCAAGATTTTTGAATAAATCTTTTGTATTTGTCATAAAATGTTTAAAGTGTGCAAATGCAAATTATCTGGCTCTAATGGGACGTCGTTTGAAACTTTAGTCCTGCAGGCTTCACTAAAAAATAAACCTTCTGGACTAGAAATACAGAATATTTTTATTCGTTGCGTCTTTAATACTTCCTGTATTAAAACAATGTGCGTCGCCGACATTCGCGGCATATTTTCGTTAATGCGCCTTGCGTTTTGGAATCATAACTGAATTTTAAGTCAAATAATGTATAAACCGGGCATTTAAATATATTTTACGTCGAAAAGTATCAAAAAATCGAATCACATTTTTATCACGAAACATTGTTAAAATCCTTCGTGTATATTTAATGGTTTGCAGTTCCGTTTCGTTTTATCACGCCTATAACTATAACTGTTATTTTAAAACAATTATAATTTTTGATCCTTAATAAATAAAAAAAACTTATAATATAGCTTGGTGCTGTTTATCATTACTACACTTAGAAGCTTAAGTTTCATGTTTTCGACGTTTTTGTCCCAGTGATTTAAAAGATCCCATCTAAATTCAATTGCAAGAATATTTCAAAGGGAAATTAAAATCTTGTCATACAAAATTCACATTTAAAATATTACGCGACACACGAAAGATTTATGAAACATCTGCGTATACCGTCGGCTGTGCCCTTTTAAAATTCAAATATATTTGTATAAGTGTAGTATTATTAAATACTTTGATTGGTTTCTCTCTATTGCAAAAATATGATCAGAGAGACTTGTTTTCGTTTGACAGGTTTTATAGGCTAAACTATTCTTTTGCTAAATACGAGTACATTTCACGACTTTTAATCCCTAATATTATTTTCGATATTTTCATCATTATCTTCTAATATTTTGACTTTGCCTTAGTATTCGGTTTTATCCAGTTTTTGGTTTATTGTATCAACTAAATAATATGTTATTTACTATACTTATGTAAACACGCTTAACGGCTTAGCGACTGGTTTAACTAGCAACTGCTACGCCCGGTATTATATTTTTGAACAAACAATAAGTTTTAATTAAGTTGCAGTTGAAAATCCCTACATTTTTAGCGGATTTATGACATACAGTGATGTTATTTCAGTCAAAAGTTTTGCTAGTCGGGTGCGAGAGCGGATTTGCGAGATATACGAATATGTTTTACGAGTCTAAAGTTTTATTTATTTAATTCGACTGCAAATTCGTTTTAAAATTTTGCTCACTTATAATATTAAAATGAATTTTGCACTTGTGCAATTTTGTTTCCTGAAGTGTATCAGGAATATAAGTATTATTAAAAAATTAATGCGTGTAATTCGCATTGCGTGACGTGTAGACTCTGATATTCAGATGTGCTTGCCGCTTTGCTGTTAATAAATTTCAATTTTGCATACTTATTGGCTGTGAATTTTTAAATTTCGTTTATATTAATGTGACGCATTTATTAAATATAATCAAAGAATACTAACTATTTCTGGTAATGAACCGATCTTTGAAGAGAGAGTTTAAAAGGTGGGTTTTTAAGAGGCTGAAAGAGATGATTGACTAAACAATGTGCCGATAGCACAAATGCATTTTTTTATATTTAGATTTAATGACGTATACGTATATACGATGATAATCTTAGATATACAAACAACCAAGGTTCTTGTAATTAACGCCTAATTTACATTTTCTGTTAGTTATCCTTTCAGTGGATTTGTAAATAATATAGTATATGAATTGTCAAAAGCCTATGAAAATTCAAAATCTTTGAGATAAAAGGCTTAGCGTTAAAGTAAAGCTAATGCGTTTATAAATGAAATAACTAACCCCTTATTATCACTTAATAAAGGTCCACGAAACTTTGTCCGTAATATTCAGCCATATCCAAGGGACCTGTAATTGTAAAATGGGTCCCGAAGGGTGAGAATGCTTATTTTTGTTGCATAAATCACTTGTAATCTTTAGAAAGATCTGCAGATTTTTCCTAATGCGATTTTTGTTATTACCTTCCTTGACGTCTTTATTTTATTAACGAAAATCGTGAAAATTTAAGATTATGTTTATTTAAAAAATTACTGTGCTTTTTTTTTAAGATGAGTATATGTACGATTGTGCATTCAATAAATTTGTGAACGTTTCTTTATAGTAGCAATAGGACTATTCGAATGTTATACCTACATTAAGAATTTTAGTTTTTAGATACTTTCCTAATTATTTTTAGTAAGAATCTTATACAGCTATATGATTATATATCATCGAATTCGTATTTCACCTTTTGATGATAAAAGTGAATAATCAAATACAATGTTAAAGTTATACGCAAAACAAATAAAACACCAGTACGTGAATGTTTTCAGAACAAGTAAGCACTTATCGATCGCAATCTCTGCAAATTAATTATCCAATACAAACATTCCATTGAAATAACTTGCTGGAGTATTTTGGTCTCATTTCAGAAAGTTTAAAATTTACCTTTATATTTATAACAAAAGTTTTGAATTCTGAGTGGATAATTTAATAGAGATAGGGTGTATTAACAATTTATTTTGTGCGAACAAACTTTCAGTGATTTGCACAGTAAAAATTATAAAATATTATTTTTAAATAAAATATTTTGTATTCAATTTGTAGTTTGTTCTGTTAAATTGTACTTTCTATACTTAAAATAAAGCACATGTTAAAATGGGATATAAATTATTGTTGCTTAATATATTCCGGTACTGTTTACAGTCTGGCGACTGACTTCTTTAGGTCATGCAATTCAGCAACGATATGCAAGTGCCGAATTAATACTTTTAGGTGATTTTAATCCTAGTCAACAAGACTGGCTGTTCCTCTAATTGAAAACAGATCATGCTGGAAGTTTACAAGTTAGTTCAACAAGCAACTAGAGTAGGTACTAGATGTTGTTAGTTACACAGCGAATTGATTGGACCTGCTGACTTCCTCTCCAGAACTATCTGGAGAGGAAGTCAGCACAACTCATCTTTGATATCCCCACTTGGATCGTTTGCTTGGCATCCAGAGGTTCTCAAATAGGAGCCTAAAAATGGCGCGAAATGGTACCGGTAAAGGTCGTATGATGGGCGTGAACGTTGTGACTCGGCGGATAGATCAGGATAACTTTAAGGTCAATGTGAATAGGCATTACATGAAGAAGTGTGTTCCATCCTCGTTTATTGTATCACTATCCACCCGGTGAAACTTTGGTCAAACATTTCTTTATTGCGATAAAAAAAGAGCTGATGAACATTTTTATTATCGCGTAATTAAGGCTATTCAAGAGAGACCATTGTTACACTGTAAATAAATCTAAAAACGATAAAGATCTAAAACCATTGTTCAGATGAAGCCATTTGTATAGAGAATTCATTACTCCCATATTACTTATTTTAGAAAAGATTTTAAAAGATAGTTTAAAAAAATATATAGTACATGTTATAATTTTTCAACGAGCACACCTCTATTTCGCACTTTTTTAGTATGTCAAGAAGTAATTGTTTATATATAAATGTATGTAATTACAAATTAAAATTAAACTAGCCGTGCTCCATGGTTTTACCCGCATATAGACCCGGTTCCCGAGGGATTCCCGAAATAAAAGCTCTTCTGTGTCCTTTCTTGAGTTTCGAACAATCTCCCATCAAGTGAGTGAATTAATATTTTATCCATATCGGTTTAGTGGTTTAAGCGCAAAAAGACACTGATAAACATACAGTAAGGATTAGTAAAGAAAAAATTGTTGTAATAAATAAATTGGTCTAATTTTAATGTCAGAAATTCTTACCTCTTCAGAAATGGCGGTACAAATTCTTTCTACAACTGGCAATGCTAAGAGCATAGTTCAAAAACATACAATTGCAAAATGTATGATAAATTTTTGTTACGTAAAATTTATGGCATTTAACTATCAATTTATATTTATTTATCTACCTGTAGTTTAGCTTATCTGCTGATAAAATGCATCTTTATATGGATAAATCTTTAAGTCATATTAGATCTGAGTATTTAGGCGTATTTTGATTGTCTATTGTTATATCATAGGATTCCTAGTCGTGATAGCGTTTTTCGACGTTCTTGAGGTTTTCCGTTGTCGTTGTAGGCTTTTACGTTGTTGTTATTGGTGCTAGAGTCGTTGTTGGCTTTTAAGTTGTTGTTGTAGGTTTTTCAGTTGGCGCTGTAGGCTTTTCAGTTGTTGTTGTAGGCTTTTCAGGTGTTGTTGTAGGCTTTTCAGTTGTTGTTGTAGGCTTTTCAGTTGTTGTTGTAGGCTTTTCAGTTGTTGTTGTAGGCTTTTCAGTTGTTGTTGTAGGCTTTTCAGTTGTTGTTGTAGGCTTTTCAGATGTTGTTGTAGACTTTTCAGTTGTTGTTGTAGGCTTTTCAGTTGTTGTTGTAGGCTTTTCAGTTGTTGTTGTAGATTTATCGGTTGTCGTTGTAGATTTTTCCGTTGTCGTTGTAGGTTTCTGCGTTGTTGTTGTTGTTGTTGGTTCTGGAGTCGTTGTTGGCTTTTCTGTCGTTGTTGTTGTAGTCGTCGTAGTTGTCGTTGAGGTGGTCGTAGTAAACGGTTCAGGTGAGGGATTTTTGCAACCATTTGGCATTCTCTTTTTAAACATCCCATTGCATATACATTCTAAAAGAGCTCTTGGATAGGGATCAACACAAACTTTTCCATTGGGCAACACTACGTAGGGTGTCGTATCAGGGTTATAGTGATCAAATGCCTTCTCAGCTTCCTTCTCGACTTTATGAACCTTTTTCATACATTTCTTAAATTTGTGTTTATTTAGATCAAAATCATCACGACAGTTTTCGAAAGAGCTGTGTTTCGCTTCGCATTTAAGGTAATCTGATTGATCTGATGTGTCTAGTTGTTTCAATACACAATACCTTACATCAGTCTTCTTGTCGTAATTATCGAAATAGTAGTTGACATGTAGCAAGTCTCCGATATTTTCCATAATCCATGGATAGGTTACCGTGAAAAATTGTTTGTCAGTACTATTGTAGAAATCAGAGAGAATCAATACCTTTGGATGACCGCAATCACTACTCCTTAAATAAACGGTGAATATCAAGACGAGAGTTGAATGGAAAGACTTCATTATGAATAATTAGTACTGCTAAATTATTATTTTATATAGGCACTACTTAGCGTTTTTATTGCGTTCCAATTTTTATTGCTTACGCTTTAATTTGTCATGAAAATAGTCAAGAAATGATTAGTTAACATTCCATTGATAATGAGTTATAAATATCATAATTTCTATGGATACTGTTACAGCGCATACAATTATTATGTTTAAATTATTCATTAGGATGCCAGTTGAGTGTTAGTTAATAATTAAACGAAATTTATAAACTATAAATTAATAATAATTTAAATGAAAATAATATTAACAAGGCATGAAACTTTTAGTGAGATATTATTTGATAGAAACTGTTTCTAACGGTCGTGAGTCAAACGAGTGTTTTAATAATAGTTTAAACAAAATCTAATAAATGTTTTTCCATTATGCAAGCGTTTGTAAAATGTACATAAACAATTATGATTCTAGGAAATAGATGATAGTGAAATATGTGGTATTTTACAATTTAAAGTTTCTAATTGCGTACCATTTAGGATGTTTCCTTGACGTTTCTATGAATCGTACGTATACAGGGTTACATAAATGGACATTAAAAGAAGGCTTTATTTGTTTCTTTATTTCAGCCGGGTATATTTCCCACGTCATCAGTTCTCCAACTATCTGTTTATAAAATTACTTCCAAACAAATTCAGTGGTTCAGGTATGAAGAAGAGACAAAAATTAATATACAGAGTTGATTTCGCGGGTATAATATGGGACATATAACGTTTTGATTCAATAGACATTCTATTATTTTAAGAATGATCTTGATTATAGGTAACATGATCCAATTCGTTTCAAAGCATACTCAACACTTAATAAACATCTTAATATCACTATCGGTATGATTTTACGTAAGCCTTATAAATTATTAACACGGAAAGTTTATCTAATAACGAAGTTATAATAAATTGTTAAAGAAATAAAGTAAAGGTTAGGACCTTTCATCTTACGAAAGGACTTAAAAGTACTTAATACGCCTGTTATCACGTTTTCATTTCGTTAAATGAGAGCTTTTTAATACTTTTATTTGTGGTAATTTTAATTTTACATTTTTGGCTTGATTTATATAGTTATGTTTATACAAATAATATGGCAAAGAAGTTGCTTTGCTTTTGAATTACAAGTCTGTAATTCCAAAACAATTTAACTTAATTAAACGATACTTGAGCGACCGCACTCAAGTCTCTGAATAGATTTATAGTATTATGCGTTCATACACAAAGGTATCAATTACGTCAGATTATGAAATAGAGCAAATTATAAACTATATATTATATCGAAATTTAAAAAGGAAATCCTTAATTCTATCAACGTGAATACAGTGCTAGAATATTTAAATTTAATTGGCAATTCGAATTCGTTTAATTAAATAAATTTTCATGTTGTCAGTTAGTAGTTTTAGTGTATCATTCGTCAATTTCTCAAGTGGTCTGACACTAAAACATTTTTAGTTAACGAATTAAACAATCGATATTTGTATACTTGATAGACACTTCTTTGCAATGAAATCTTTTCTTTGAAAATTCTTTGATGGAAATGCATTTTATATTTTTTATAGAATTAAACTCTTCTTAACAATATATCCACATTTATTAATAAACTTTATTTAATTAATTTACAACCGGTCTCGAATAATCATCATTAGGTAGTCTAATTCAATTTTATAAAATATTTTATAAAAAAATTATGTAACATTTGTAAAAAATTGCAGTTTTAAACAACATGAATGAGGTACTTCTTCAGACTTCTTTGCCTTATCACTACATAGTATAAAACAAAGTCGCTTTTTCTGTCATGTGTCATGTTGTATGTCCCTATGAACGCTCAAATCTTTAAAACTACGCATCGGATTTTGATGCGGTTTTTTTTAATAGATAGAGTAACTCATGAGGAAGGTTTTTATCAGCATTGCACCCGTGTGAAGCCGGGGCGGGTCGCTAGTTTGCCTATATGTAGAACCATGATTATAGTTAGTAAAGGTTTTAAGCCATTATATTGCAATATTGTGGCATGTCTGAGTCACATTTACGAAATTCCGACGATAAGGTAATGAAATAAAATGAGATTTGTGACAATATTTTTGATTTATACGTAAGTTTTATCTAAAAGAAATACTAGACATTTGTGTTTAATGCATTTTTTTATTTACGTAATTTTTAAATTGTTATTACTATTTATAAGAAATAGCTAAATAAGAGTCAAATCTATGAGCCGAGAGTTACAAAAACGTAACCAAAAACACGTTTTACAGAACTCTCGGATTAAACTGGATTTTTAATATTTTATTTGGGAATCATCATAAATTGGAATCTTTTTGTTTTATTTAGGAAATGTAATGGTACTCAAATTTATTACATTTAATAAATTAACAATGTGTTTGGAAGGAGTAATTAAACGCACAAGAAACTCACGAGCTTTGTCATAAATATGCCACAGTGGGAGTTATATTGCTGTTGCTGTCAGCCAGCAAGATTATAATAATAGTTTACATACTAAACTTGTGAACTATGAATACTCTGAACGTCGCTTTATTAAAAACACGTCCAATTCAAAATAATAAATAAAAATTCCTGTACATTTAACACAACGCCATCTAGTCCCAAACTAAGCAGAGCATGTTATGGAAACTAGATAACTGATAGACATACTTAAACATTTTTTGTACATACATACTATAGATAAATGAACACCTAGATAGTAGAAAATTGCAAAGTTCATCACATAATAGTTTTCTACTCTTGCGATCGAACCCACACCCTCCGCAACAGACCATTGCCATATCTATTGCGCCAATCGAGTCGTCAAATTTTTTTTCATCAAAATAAATCGTTAATAACTTTTAGTTCGATGAATGTTAAAAATCGTTAAGATCACTCAATACAGTTTCTATTTCGTAGCCGTCCATTACAAAAATCGAGATCCCGTTTTAAAGAGTTCGCTGTCATATTTTCGAGTCGTAAGCGTGCATAAACAATAGACAGAACAAAGAGTGGAGCCGTCGAAATTGGGGAAGTCATTACCGTGGTACGGCGGAGCAATTAGGAATCTGGGACAAGGAAACACAAATAATATACCTCATTGTGGAACCGCGTATTTCGCACTACGGGCTTAAAATGATTAAGAATATTCTTAACGAGTGTAAGCGTAAGTGGAAAGGATTTTGCGCTTAGTAAGAGCGTTCGTGTATTGTGTTAACGAAACGCTTTGGTAAATTCATGTTTTCAACGGATTTTATTTTCTGTTTTTTACGTAGGAGTAAACACGTTGCTAATAGAATATAAATATGGCTTTTATGTTGGAAATATCTCTAGTGTGAAGATAGTTAAGAATGTTAAATGTTAAATTTTCACTTATAAGAGATCGTTATAAAAAAGGAGTCGTTTCTTGTTTTAAATCTATATAAAACACTATCCATATTCTTATTTAGTATTTTAAATATCTGTCTAGAATATTTACACAATGTTATGCCTTAGATATGTATCATAGAATATTTAAATGTTCATTCATCAATTTTCATTATAGCCACTTATAAAAATCCTATACAATTTTTTTTTCATATTGCGTTAGAAGCTAATAAAATTCTATATGTTTTTGTGAAACTAAAACTTGTTCACCTTAATTTGGAATCTTTGTTAATAATCCTCAAACGCTTTTGAGTGTAAATATCACAAAGTACACCAAGAAGTTGAAAAAGTGTAACTAAATACATTTTGTAAATTTAGACGTCGGAATTTAACATTTTTTAAAATTCAGGTGAAACTTTCTTCGCGTTTTTAAAAGGCTCGTTGCATTAGTGGCTTAATTAAAGCGCTCGTTATAAACTATTTTGCTTTTTTAATTTTATCCACACACTGAATCAACATTGCATACATTTGAATGTGAAAAGTTGCGTAATGATTTCTATTCAAAATATGCATTTATATTTCACTTTACAAGCAATTTCCGTAACTCTTTTCACTTCACTTCCTTATTTCGTTCCGTTCTAGCCGGGGTTCCCTGAAACTTTTGTTTTTATGTAACAACAGGCAAGCGGAGCATGCGGTTCACCTGATTATAAGTGATTGCCGCAGTCCATGAACATCTAAAATAGAAAATTAGGAGAGGAGTAGAACAGGATAGGAGTGGAATGGGTTGGGAATACAGATCTCCGGGTCACCGCCTATCGTAAAAAACACAGTGCAATACTTCACTACGATCATCTGTATAAAATAGTATTTTTCACCATTGGCTTTGTACTTAGGAGTTCCCAAGGTCTTATTCATGCTATATTATTTATCCTACCGATGACGTTACTAAGATACCTGTAGTGATTTCAGGAGCCAAGTTCACTGGGATGTAATTAATGGCCCAACAAACTTGCTTCCGATTAATATACGTTCAAAGTGAGATTGATAGTTTGCTATTACTAAAATTATATTATTTTGGGTCGCCGCTGTCTCCTGATCATCGGAGAATTCTGATGTTATTGTTTCCTGTTCTAGTGACTACCCTCAGATAGTTTAAAACTTCTATATATCGGGTGTGACATATTTGTTTAGGACGAATTAATAAATTGAATTGAATTGAATTTATAGTTATCTGATATTTTCATATAATAACAAATGTGTGTGTGTGTGTGCGTGTGTGTGTGTGGTGAGGTGTTACTTTTTCAAATGAGGTATTATTTCTGACTTTTATGATTAAATACTAAAAATATATACGCGTAGCACCCGTAGTCTAGAAATAAGCAGCGATTGTGTAGCGTTGTCTCTTATGAAGTACGTACATAGTAATACTGCAGAAACTTTTGCTTCTGTAGTAATACACAAAATTATCAACAAAGGAAACAAAGTTGTACAACGAAGATACTTACATTCAACTTTGTGTAAAGTACTTTAAATTTAATCGTCAGTGCAGGATATGAAATAAGAAGCTTGTGTGACATATAGAAGGATGTATGTTTGTCATTCTTTCACGAAAAACCTACTCGACGAATTAGAAACTTAGTATACATATAGGTTAGATTTAGAATAACACATAGGCCCACTTTTATCACAGAATCCCCAAGGGATCAGGAGATATGCGAGTGAAACCACGGGGCGTGGGTATTCATACATAGACGTGATTTATCGGCAAAAGCAATACACCCCCGATATTTATTCAAGAAATTCGGTGTTAATACTCGCTTTTAAATCCGTTATACAAAACCGGGCACCGCGCAAATAAATGAACAGGTCAAACATTTCTATGAAAGGGGAAAAGTTGAATGATTCTGCGAGAGCGTATATTGTTCATATTCATACAACACGTGTTCTACTTTCGTGAAGTTCGCAATGGAATCTCGGTTGGTATCCCTTATCCCGGTTTGACAGGTTATACCGTAATTTATTAATGTTTCCACGAAACATGCGGCGTAATTGAATTCAAGTTAGAAGGAAAAAGGCGGAGGACATCAACAAATACAAGCGATTAACGACACATTGTGACATCTATAAAAACATTACGTAAATATGTGGCTATTCGTTCTAATTCCGTGTTAAGAAGTTTCGAGAAAAGTTTCTATACCGAGGCATTCTTCAATCCTCGTATACCATTGATAAAAAATACCATACCTAAAAAAAATAAATTGCCCCAGTTTCAACTCAAATTTATAATACATGAATGAAGTTGAAACGAACAGTTTATTTGTTTGAACATGCTAATCTCAGTAATTTGTGGTCCCATTTGAAAACATATTTTTGTGTTAGGTCATTAATCCAGGAAGGCTATATAAGATTATGCCACGGCAGCGAAGCTGTGCGGAACAGCTAGTTATCATATTATTATATTTAAAAACCAGAAATTCAATGAGCATACAATTTCAATGTATAGCTTATCCTTTCAACGTTTTGTAGAAATAAAATATCGTTTAACCTTATTCCATTCCAAACATTTTGGTTTTATTTTTACAACTGAATGAATGGGAAAAGTCATCAAAATACAGTAAAACTTTAACGGCGACATTATTCTCATAATTCACAATTTCATGGATTCATAAAATCTAATGGCAATTACTTAAGTGTAAAGCGAGTTATGGTACATTGAAGTATGAAAATTTACGTTCGTTTTCAAGGCAAGGTTTATTTTGTTGGTCGACTTCATAGGTATCAAACCAGATTATGATATATATGTGACTGTAAGTGGAAAATCCTTATCGGAATGCTTGAAGTTCTGCGAGATGAATGTATGACTGAATCTCATGTTTATCATTTAATTTTCTTGTATAAATAGTGTTAATGTTAATGTTTAAAAGAATTTTTTTTAAATAAAAACAAAAAATAAAAAACACGGTCATCTATCAGCGTAGTATTGAGTTTTATCGACATAGCAAAATCTGGCACTTGCAAAAGGAAAATCCATTAAAATAGTGGATGCATGTTTGAATGGGACCTATCAATAACAAGACCGCAGATAAAATACTATTATGACCCAAATGTGGGATCGAACAGAGTCGTATTCAAAATATTATGTTATCTATACTGAATGATTTCACCACTATATTGATATCTAAACTAATATTATAAAGAGGAACGATTTGTTTATTTGAATAGGCTTTGAAACTACAAGACCGATTTGGATGAAATTTTGCACAGATTCTTTGAAACCCCAGGAATGATGTAGGATAGTTTTATCCCGAAAATTCTACGGGTCTGATATGTACGCGGGTGAAACTGCGGAGCTCAACTAGTTTTCAATGTAGTGGTGAAAACATTATGAATTTTTTTAATCGATCCAGTAGTTTTTGTGTAATAGAATGTTTTTTTTTTTAATACGAGAGAGTGTAGTGAGTAATATTTTTTTATAATATTTATATAAATAAGTGGGATAAAACTAGTCTTTTACGGTAATACACAATTTTACTAAGTAAATTATTTGCAAATTTAAATAACAATTAAGCCGAAACCAAAACTTCAGCCCAAATTAGTACTATTCCTAATTATGACTTAATCTCAGCTCAGGGCCCCATTATCGCCAATTCGTAGAGCTGGAAGACATATCCAACATTGTGTTTAGATCTTTGGCAATTTGCCAGCCGCTATCGAAGGCAGGCCTTTTTCAAATATTAAATGCGGCCTCAATTTGAAATTGCTTATGAGGTTGAACTGATGACATGTCGTTGACATGGAAATTTTTAGACGATATTTTAGAATCACTAATGGCAAATCAAAATCCTATTACATGTACATCGTAGTAAGTCGGTATATAGAAGTATTTTTCTTTCATATATAAATTATAGTTAGGAAACACAACGATGTTATTTATAACAGAATAATATAGAATTAGCTTTCCGCCTGCGGGTGTTTTCGCGTGGATTGCTTGTCCATTTTTTAAAGTTATTTCATGTAGACAGGTGACATTTTCAAGCTTTGATCTCAAATAAAATAACAAATATTTAATGCCAAGCACTGTTTGTTGTGAAACAAGTGAAAATTTTTCAGCCACCAACATTTTTAATAACTGTTAATTAACCCATATAATTGTATTTATTATTGATGCACCTATATAAGGTGATATTTCAGCTTTCCGATCGTTAAATTTTACGATAAAAGCAGGTTGATTTACTGTGTTTTTTTGCACTTGACTAGAAACGATTTCTGGAAGAGTATCTTTAATAAATTTGTACCATTATATATTTCAAAACCTTACGAATTAATTATATTATTGATCGTCCTTACATAAATAAACAATGAATATAATGCCTTCTATAACAACGTAAGTTAAATTGGTCGTATCTTGTATATGTCGCAGTAAGATAGATAAAGCCGTAACATAGTTATATCCCTAGGGATATAATTATATGCCGGAACATAGTTATACAAAAGCGATTCATTACTATCGTACTAGGAATATAGTTATAAAACGGCCCAAGTTTAGTGATATGCTTATATTACTAGATTAAGTTTAGTGAAATAGCTTGCGGAGTGTGCAGCGTTCCTGTAAAAAATCGAATATACAGTGTTCTACTAAAAGATGTGCTTGTAAGAAGCATTCAGTGCTACGAAATTCTAGATGTCATGATTCCGCTTCTTGTTTGAACAAAAATTTGAAATTACTAACAAAGAAACAAAGATTTCAACTTAATAAATATAAGAAATAAAGTTATCTCAAAACTGTTGATAAGTTTTAAAAGATTTTTAATATTTCATTAGGTTTAATTGCATTGTTAATGTTTGAATTCCAAAACATGGTAATTTTAATTATAAATACGAAAAACACGTAATTACACATATTAAAATTACTTTAATACGTGTAATTACGTGTTAATGTCACAAAGTATTGTAACTAACTGCAGAATACATAAAGTAGATTTTTGAATGAGGATAAAACAAATTTATTATACCAATTTTTATTTAATTCTATGGTAGATTTCTA
>LQNK01000709.1:3916-15477 GCA_001586405.1 Phoebis sennae
TTTTAGATTTTCGTTTTCCAGACTTTCTCTGCATACAAAACCTTTTCGGGCTAAACTTTCCTAGAATTAAAGGACAGCATTCTACAAAATTTATATTTAGTTCGTTATCTAATCTATGATATTTATTAAGGTAATTTGAATGTACATCATTTTTTTGGAATCACAGTCGAAGTTCTCTATTGCAATTTGCAGGCTTAATATTCTTTGTGGACAGAGCAACTTGTTAAGTGAGGGAAACGCTATTACAAGTTATTCATTCACAATATCGTAAACTATAAATCCTTTCTAATATATATTTTAATATTATAAATTTTAATGTTTGAATGTTTGGTTTTTGTATGGCAATCATGCCGCAACGTTATATGATAAAATTTCGTAAATATGTTATTAGCTTAATTAGGTGACTGAATGCCTTTTATTGATCTCTACACCATGAATTTAACGCGAGCGTAGCTAACAGACGCTAGTATTTTTATAAAGTCCAGATAGCTTTTCGGTATCTATTTTCCGGATAAGTATATTTTTGTACATCTTAGACCAACTGTAAGCAGACAACGAGTTGATTGTTATTTATTTAATTTCATAGATAACAAAGATCCATTAATTACATAATTTACTAGCTGCGCACCAGGGCTTCGCTCCCGTGGGAATATCGGGATGATATATAACCTATAGCCTTCCTCGATAAATGGGCTATCTAACACTAAAAGAATTTTTCAAATCGGACCAGTAGTTTCTGAGATTAGCGCGTTCAAACAAACAAACAAACAAACTCTTCAGCTTTATAATATTAGTATAGATTATCATCAAAGATCCAACATAATAATTCAGACATTCATATCAAAGTACATAACAATTCAAATGCATTAGAAATATAGAATATTTTGTAAATTTTATTAATATACAGATTCTGTCGGACAAACAGTGGACTGTTCAGTTTCCGACACTACCCTCCTAGTAGTTTCCACTCCCACAAATTGTACAGAGTAAAGATATGACTCTTGTGCATGATTGCACTAAATACAGACACTTTAACCTCATAATAAATGGTAGATGAGTGCATCCGATATACTGGACACGTAGTGCGTTTAGGAACTTTTGAGTTTGCTGATGCTGGTATCACTTATTGCATGTGTGAAGATTTTAATAGGATGCTTAAAATAAGGTTGTTTTCGCCTGAACACATTGCAAATCTGCGATTGATCATTTTTCCAATTACTGCTAATGAATGCCCGATCTTCACCAACAATATATCCTAAATATTTAATTTATCTACCTTATTCAAAAGTACACTACCGAGGTATAATTTTGGCAAATGTTCTGTCTTTACGTTACTCGTTAAACTAGTTAGGATGGGCAGGCGTAAGCTTTTAACTTGTCACGCGTGAACTGAAAATATGATTCTCTATACATTCAACATAAATGTGAGTTTATCTGTTCTGCCATACGTTTAGGTACAAAATGCGAAGTTATTTCGTACTACTTCACCTTTCTATTAAGGCGTTCCTTCTTCCCCAACCATCGTATTTGGAATTATTTAATAATTACTTTTGTAATCACTAAATAACATTAAAGCGTGCAGTTTATTTTTAGAATCGATAAGAGGTTTAGCGTAACTCTCATATAGATCGAAATATTGTATCTATGATCATTTAATTTGAATGCAAAATGCGTTTATTGCAATTCGATGCTGACGCTAATCCGCTACCAATACAAACGTATAAATTCCTAATGAGAATTGGTATCATTTGCTATCCATTCATTCAATGACTCTTAGAATGGATTTATTTTTAACTAGCGTCTGCCCACTGCTTTGCGTTAAATTCATAGATCAATTTGAGGTATTCCTATTGTTGTGTCATTGACACACCATAAACTAATTTCCCATTTATAATAGAAGTACGATTTTTTATTATATCTTTACAAGTAACCATTTATACAAAAAATCTTCGTAGTATAATTATTATTGTTCTGAATCTGTATATTAAATTAATCTTCAAAGGGAAGAAAAATAGAAATACAAAAGGAATCAAATAAAATGAAATTTTTCATTTTCATTTCATTTTAAAAGAGTAATTTCAGAATTATTTATTCTTGTTATTGTTAAGACAAAAATCCGAAAATAATTTCAATAAAACCATTCTGTATATAATAAGGATTATTCTCACCTACGTTTGGCATTTTAATCATTATCTCCATATTATTAGGTACTCGTATGTGATGTGTGGCACACCCTAGTTTTGTATAATCGGTAAAATATTCAGTGCACATTTTCACTGTGAGGGATACCGAATCCTTGACTAGCATAATAAAATATGCTTTCATTTCTTGTCACATAAATTGATAATAATGCTCAATGATTTACTGCTTAAATGCGCACATTAATATTAATTTCCGAATAAAATGAAAATAATAATAAAGCCCCGTTATTTATCTTTTTTTAGCTACTTACTGTTATAAAAAACATATGTTATGTGCGAAAAACTAGTATATGAATTAGGTCTGAATCACATCAATGCAATTATTATAAAGTAGTTCCTAATATCTTCAGTAGAGAAATACAATAAGCATATTTAAAAAGCAATTTAATTTATTACAATTTGTAAGACGACTAATTTTCGACTTAATTTCAACAACCAGTAACTAGTCGTGATATAATTTAAGAGTGGCAATTGCCGACTTTTGCAGAAAGATCAAGTTTGAAAAAGTTTCTCATTTCCAATTAAAAATCTGAGTACTCAGGGTTACTTGAAAAGTGAAAACGGTATCAGATATGAAATTAGAATTTCGGTCATGTTTGTGGTTTGCATATGATGTGCTATCGAGGTCCCGAGTGCCAATATCTCACAATATCTCACCCTCCAAATAAAACTTCGAGCGCTTTTTGGCTTCTGTATTCAATCGTGATAAGTCCATTTCGGAATATTGTGTGTTCGTTTAAAAAAAGGCGGCTAAAATGTTTAAGAACCTAGATTTTAGTCGTTGTATGTACATTAACAAATTGATTGTAACCGATTCTTTTAGAAGAACCAACCTTGCGTTTATATTGTTTTTTAAATATTCACTAGTGCAATAACGTGTGTATAAGTAACAAATGAATACGAAAACGAAATTTATAATTTTAAAATCTTTGTCATTTTCAATGAAAAAATACGTACACTGCGATATTAATAAACTAAAGATATGAAAATATAATTTTGGTGTAGGTATATATGATGTGTTATTCAGACCCCGAGTGCCAATATCTCAACCCTCAAATAAAACTTCGAGCGCTGTCTGCTTTATGTATTCAATCTGACCACTGTTAGAAGTCATTTCGGAATATTTTATATGCCTGAAATAAAACTCAGTCGAGGAATGTGAATTCACAGAAGATTAAATCTCATAGATTTGTGTAAAGTTTGATACAGTCTTATTGTTTTGTGGAAGAATCAAGCTTCATACTTGGAGATTTTTTTTGCTGATGAAATACATTCGGGGATTATCTCCAACTTTGACCATATCCATAATCTTTTGCAAACTTTACCTTATCGTTACTGTTTTGTATGTGAGATAACTAAGTTTTATTACGATGATCCCTTTGTTATTAAATGACTGTATGCAGAAAGATGCGCATATAAATATGATTCAGCTTTAGTACGCAATAGCAAATTATTTTGCATCTCTTGGCCCACACAGTGGGTACCGTTTAACCGAACCTTATACCTTAAGTACATTTTGACGTTTTAAATATTATCTTTTATTCAACAAAAGAATAAATAATGATCATGTTTTGCTAACGCTAAGGGCGCGCGGATTGTTCACACTTTTGTATTCCGTCAACGAATATTACGAATAAGATTTTGCTTTGGCCGCTCTCGATGCAAATACTTGAGACTTCATTTACGAAGACTTCATAAGCAAAAACTTCCAATACTTTTGTCTTACTCTTTGTAATGAGGTAAGTTTAAATAACAATACAAATTAATATATTCTACGTTCATTATTTATTAAATTCCTCTCATGTAATCTAATAACATGTTTATTTCCAAAAAACGTAACAAAATATTTACCTTTTTTGTTTTAAAATTATTGTACTGATGCAGCTTAACGTTAATGTTAATAATTGAGGCGATTTTAAATTCCATTACTGAAGACCTCTTAATACTGAGTCGAATTGTTACATGTTTTAGTAGGCACTCGTCCAATTAAAATTAATTTTTAATATCAAGTTGTAATAAATTCTACAAAATTCTATCAAAGTTATAAAAAGTGAAAACCTTGCATGATAAAAGAAACATGCTACTTGTACCATTTCAATAAAAATACACCTTGGATTTAAATGATTCTTTATCTTTTGTGTAGTTTAGATCATTTAGCATCTTTGTTTTAGTAATATTAGTGTAAATTTCATAACATTTAAAATTGACCACCTCGTTTTTTTCCTTACAGGAAACCAAAGCCAAGCTCGTTAATGCAAGCGAATTTAAAGCCTTTTATTTTTAAGTGACGTAAAAATAATATATATGAGCATCCGAATACGTCAGAGAATAGGTCGGGGTGAAGTTTTTGACGCGTAAATGTGAAATTATGCGGGTAAGATAATTAATTAATTCTCTCGGAGCGGAAAAAAGTACCGGCATGTGTCCCATTTATTACTCACTGAGTTCGTTAACGGAGCTTAAAGTTTATAATGAATTTATGTGAATAGAAAAAATGTCATATGCAAAACGCGTAAATTTTGAATGGTGTATTTCGCGAAAATTTACATGAATAACAAAAACCGACGGTATTATCAGCCCTTTGATGTTTTATGATGCCCTGTGATGATCGCCCAATTTTAAAAGCACGATGTACAATTTCTATGCTGTTTAAAATATGAATGATTTGAATAATAGTTTTACGTGGATTTTAGCTTTTTGCTGAACTAATCTGCGTTTATTTGTTTGACAGTGCACGGTTTTTAGATGAATGCGTTTTAATGGAATTATTTTGTTGATATAACTGAACTACGCATCAGCCGAAACAATAAAGTGATACACTAGCTATTGAATTGCAAAAATTGTACATCGGATATTAAAATATGCATTGCGTGTTCGTTCGGTCAAACTCTTGGCAGTATTGATTTGATCAGCAGCGAAGCCTTGAGGTGGCCGTTCGTGATGGCACAAAGGAAACCGATACTTAGACATCTGAATCACAGATCAGCCTATTTGGAAGAGCACGGGATGTTGCCCGTATAAGGATGTGAGTTCCTTTGAATTGATATAAGCATAAGGCTGTGCGTTTCTTTGTATTGTAAAATTGGTACCTTAAAAGTGAAAGAATATTTTTTTTTTGTTGACTAAAATAATTTAAAAATTCATTGCTCCTTCCTATTAGGTATTATTGAACTAGAAAGAGACGCCTCAGCTCTCCCTCAGATGGTATGCGAGAGTACAATAGTACAGCATTTAATAAAAACATAGATATATTATGATAAAAAGAATAAGATGTAATTAAATTTATTGCTCTCAAACATATTAGTATGGTAACTCTACAAAGTAAAACATTTTCGTTCTTTGAAGTTACCAAATAGGATAAATAGAAATGTTACGAATTCGTTGATCTGGTAAATAAATGGATAAATTGGTAGCCTTGATTGGTAGCAATAATCATAATATGTGGTAAAGGACCTATTTTACACAAAACGTTGCTTATCCTTACTTGAAGTAGTACTTATTAAAAAATGCGACAGTAACTGTCTGTTTGCTGTCTCTTCTTCACACCTAAACCATTGAACCGATTTGGATGAAATTTCGTACAGAGATTGTTTGAAATCCAAGATAAGACAAAGGAAAGCTTTTATCTTGGAAATCCCACGAAAACGGCAGATCTACTTGGGTGGCGCTGGGCACGACTTGTTAAATATATAGGAATAATTTACTAACTAACCAAATAAAGTTGAAATTAAATAAATTTAAAAACATGAATGATATGGGGCAATAGAAGTTATTTCGCTTATTTGATGTTGTCAAGACCAAAGCCTTCCCTCAAATATTCAGAATTACAATTTCCTTTGGATTTCCCTCCTGAATTGTGATGTGGGTACACGTTAAAAATTCATTTTTAACTCTTATTTTTACTCGCGTATCCTTGTACGTATCTATCCATCGTAATTTAATACAAATTGTGTGTTAGAAATAATGGTTAGAGTACTCACAGTTAAGAGTGCAATTTTATAATAAAAAAAATGTAAAAATATATTCAATGATTTATTTTTATTGTGGGAATATTTTATTAAATTTGGTTTATTATCGATGTAGGGTCAAATTCGTTGCTCTTAATTTGAGAGATGTTTGATTACACATTGACAAAAGTTAATGGATTGACACATTGTGAATTGGGCATTAATGATAAATGTCCGTCGATAAATCAACAATTCGCAGTGTAATTTGGAAACAGGAAGATTAAACATATTGGCAAAGTATCGTATTAATTCAGTGCAGTTTTTTATTTAATTCCGCAATTCTGTGAAACAAAATATTCTGGGTATAATTAATTAATCTATCTATACATATTATAAAAGAAATTCCCCGGCCGAGTCCTCGTGTCTATATTAACGTGGTAAACTCGAAAACTAAAACGTCCATTAGAGCATATCTCTATCTCTTACGGTTGACTTATAATAACCAATTTTATGTTCACTTTTTATTTATTTTTTAGTTATTTTCAAAGTAATTCTCTCGTTTAGTATTAATCCTTATCCAAATAAATATGTTTGTTAGCAGCATTTAATGTAGACTTAAATTGGCTACACTATATCAATCAGATGAATAGGTTTTGAGATATAGTCCTTAGAAGTAATTAGTTCTTTCTAAGGCTTGATTAATCGAAGCGAAGTGAGGGTAGGCAGCTAGTTTGATTATAAAATATATGCCAGCGCTTCTAGCTTTAAAATCAAATATTCCGAAGAAATTGTAAAAATTATTGTCATATTCGTATAATTAAATTTAGATCAAAATCTTTTATGTATTTTATCAAGATTCTTATTAACTATCTAAGTATGTATGATGAGTATGGAAAATGCAAGCACGGAGGAAATTGTTTCCCCGCACGAAGAGATTAATGTTTTTAAAACTTATTAGATCATCGTTACGTTGCAGAAAAGCAAGGTTCACAATGAAAGTTGCTTAACGTTTTGACTTTGTAGAATGATGCAAAAGTGTTTCAACTTTCAACTGCCTTGTTAATTTTCAGTGTCTTGTGTAATGAAGCTGTGTTAAACTTAAAATGTTAGTAGTATTGCAGTGAAAAAGCCTTTCTCCCTAAACTTGACTTCACTATGACACAGAATTGATTTTATGTCGATTTTCTGTAGTCACCTCGCCGTGCGATTCCTTTTTACTTGCTTACTTGCACAGTTTGATATCTGACATACCTTCGTTGCCAACTGTACAATATTTGAGTAGGATAAGTAAGAGGTACGCACGTTATTCCGGGTTTTCATCGCGTGCCACGCTGAAAGATAACGATGGCTTCAAGTGCCTATAAAAATGCTAATGATATGAAGGTGGTGTTTGAGAAGACAAGAAAAGTAAAGAAATTGCGATTCGGCGGCTTGTTTACCTTTATGTGGTTACAAATTCGTTCCACAATAGCATAGGTGAGCTAAATAAGTTTTCAAAAGAACTGTTCTAACAGATGGTTATATATAAACTACGGGATAAAAGAAAATACAATAAAAACGTAAATGTATTACTAATATGAGTTGAGATTTTATATAATTGAATTAAATGGTACACGTTATATGTATTTTATACAATATAACATCCTTAAATAACATGTTAGTAACTCGATCCCTACGAATTGTGTTTACCGTTGTTTATATATTAAAAGATATCTAAAGTATGAAAGGTCCATGTAATAAAAGGCACAAACATCAGAAAAAATATTGTTAAAATGTTCAAATCAGTTTTTATATCTGACACAAATGGATAAGTTTATGTAGCCTTGAGATAAAAACAGTAAAGTTTGGTTGATGCGTGGGGTCCGTTATCAAAAAATATAAAACGCAGAATATATTCTAAAAATCAAGTGGACGTATACCACGTTGATATCGTGCAATAAAATAAATGGGTTAAGGCGTTTAAAAAATTCATTCTCAGTGAATTCGATTTGCGTAGCCGACTGGAAATGTGTGATAAGACAGAATCGTCACGCATTTGTACCTTTCCTGTCTGGCTGTAGGCAAATGCGATTGCCGCGGGTCCAAGCAGGTTTCATTTAATCATTTCACATTGTACGGTCGTTACTATGAATAGGTATCCTCGGCAAAATAGTAGAACGGTTCTAGAAAGAAACTGATCAGATAAAGTCTATAATTTAAATGATACTTACCGCAAATTTATGATGATATTTATTGGATTAAAAGATTACTGCAGTATTATCACAATTGTTATAAGAATGAATATTTGTTTCCGCATTTCTGTTGAAACAATGCGTGCGACGCATAACTCACTCAGGTTTAATTTTTCTCTTTTGACATAAAATTCTGCTTCATACATGTGTCCCATATTTTCTTCTACGTTGTTGAAAACTGAGTCATTTTTTGTCTAAGAATGAAAAATTTATATTTTTATGAATACGATAAAGATACAAAAAAATAAAAATTTATAAAAGACCAGGATTTGGTTTATTTATAAGAAGTCATAAAGTAGTTGAGCAAAATTTTCTGCAATGTACCGACGGATTCGGATACACGTCGTCGTTTTATTATCCCATTTTATTTCCACTCGTTTGGGCTCATCCAACCTCACACAAAACCACGGGCAGATTATTTATTATATCAAGTGAATAAATCATTCGTTTGTTATGATAGATATTCTTATACAAAAAAAGAATTTTTTATTAACAATGAAAAAGAAAAAGCAAATTTTTAGCAGGATAAACGTGATAGCAAAAATAAATGCACTAAATATTTGAATAATCTACCTTTTTTTATAAACGTTTCACCAAGAATATTGATCACAACCTCGACCGATAAACTATTCCATAAAGAAGAGCAATTTAAAAAAAAAACTGTCGAACAATCGCTGTTAGGCTTTTTAATTTTAGAACTCTTATAAGTTTTATCACAAACTTTAACAACTATCGAACAATTGAACTGAAGAGCAGTTTGCGTAAGCCTTGGGAAGAAAGCCCAAGAACATAAGACAGAGTTTTCTGTCAACTTTCACTAGCTTTTCAGTCGAACTTGATATAACTTTATCCAAACGAATGAATACGAAGTGCTATAGAGGCTCCACTTAGGGTATGAAGAGAATATATTATTATTACCTTAGAAATTTGCTTCAAGATCATTTACTCCCAAAGAAAAATCGAACTTCGAAATAAATGTGATACGCATCTGTTTTACTTACTTTATAGATAAAACTGAATCATGATTCTTGTGAAGATGCAAAGGAGAGACAAATTCTATAAGAACATAAAATTTTGATAACAATTTTCCTGAAAACTTTTTGGAAAGCACACAAGTACAAGTAGATGTGGCATATACAATAATCAGTCTTAATATATGGGATTTCTGTCCAGTGTCAACTATCAACCCAAATCTTAAACCCTTATCAACAATGTTACGTATGTTCCGAGTCTCTAGCATAACATGGGATAGACAAGTTTCTTCAGCTGTTACTGTAAATGCAAAGTAAGAAGTATTAACTGGGAAAAATTTATTTATATTTTCACTTTTTGCAACCCATAATAAGAGTGCTTCAACTCGTTCTTATCTTTGTAATTCAATGAAAATATTTATCAAATTATTGGAAAATCTGTTTCGTTTATTGATTTTTGCTATTTATAGTAGCGTTCAAAATTTTTGTTTTATTACCTTAGCATAATAATTAATAATCTTGAGTATAAATCAACTATATATTGATGTCTAAATTAATATAAAGAATAATAATTCAACCGATAATTATGGTCGGTCGTAGGGACATTTAACTTTTGTTATATTAACACTGCAAACTATAATAGAATGTTCCTACATTTTGTGCTACATTTCGTACAAAATGAGCTTTATCAAGAAAAGCCGACGTGACTCATCTACGTCAATATTTTTTGTTGAAAAATCATGTTTCCCTTATTTTGTTGGCATAGTCCGGTTAATCATAGCTAGAAGTGGGTCGTTGTTTATTCCTCGTGGTTCCATTTTTTGTGTGAGTAACGAAAATGTCCCTTATTAAGTTGTTTTCGGGTAATTCGTTACGAAAAAGAACCCATTTCTATGCTATAACTTTTATTTAATCAAAATATGATTAATCAAATTATAGTGGAAATAAATGTTTATAGTTTTAAATGTTTGCTGGCCATTCATTTATGAAAATGTATTGATACTAACGAAAGCTCTTGATTAGAAATAACTATATTCAAAGCATAGCTGAGTCTATCATATATTAATTGACCTTTATTGAATGAAAAATAGGACAGAATTAAATAAAAATAAATATTTTATTCGAATTTATGTGAAATCTATACATATAATAAAATCGTAGACTAGCCGTGTCTGTACATTTAATATTTTCAAGAAAAAAATAGTGTTTCGTGTTACGTTTATGATTCTAAACTCAAAACAATGATTTTTAGAATTTTTGTCTGTTTGTCTGTCTGTTTGTCTGTTTGTCGGGCGTTTGTACGCAGTCAACTCCGAAACGGCTTAACCGATTTAAATGCGGTTTTCGATTATCTATTACGGCAAGTCCCCCGGAGGTTTTAGTGTTTGTTTCATTCAAATCGGTTAACAAATAAAAAAGATATGAGTGTTTAAAGTGATCATACATCAACAGTGCGCGTAGGTACATTGAGTTGAACATTTTTAGGTGTTGTTTGCACAGCACTTTTTATTGATTAATGTAGCTCTTGATCGCCAAAGTTGATTACGATCATGGCGGCCAATCACAACAAAGACTAACCAACATGCAGAAGATATTATTTGCGTCTATTAGCAAATATGCGTTAAATGCGTGCATAAAAGTCTGTCATTCTAGGGGTATACGAAAGATATAAGAAATGTAAATATTTTGCAAAAATTAAATAGAATTATTAGAATTATTATACAAACATGAACAGTGACACTTTTCTATATTTAATTTAGGATATACTTCGGACTTAAAAAATAACAGTTATTAAATCGTAATTATTGGGTAGTTCTTTTTAAATAAAATAAACGTTTATTAAAGGGATTGACGAAATATATTTACAAACGTATGTTTCTAAATCGAAAAATTGTCATATCACTTCTACTTCGAAAATTCACAATGTACAGAATTTTGAAGTCCACGCGGGCGAAGCCGCGGGCAGAAGGCTATAATCAATACATCATCAATCAATCATCAATCATCAATACATATAATAAAATCGTAACAAGTCCGAATTTGTACATTGAATATATTGCGGAAATTTCAATACAGGGCGTTAATATAAGGTACAGAAGGCAAATCAATATTTTTTTTCTTTCATGTCTGTCTGTCTGTCTGTCTGTCTGTCTATCTGTCTGTTTCTTTGATCACCTACTCCTCCAAAACTACTGCATGGATTGAGATGAA
>LQNK01000709.1:15578-29560 GCA_001586405.1 Phoebis sennae
ATTTTAAAATTGTATAAATGAGCGTTAAATTAAATTATATATAATTAATATCATATTTTTTATAACAACTATGTTCATTTTGTAGTCTACGCGAGCGAAGCCGCGGGCAAAAGCTAGTTTTATTTATATTTTCACTTTTTGCAACCCATAATAAGAGTGCTTCAACTCATTCTTATCTTTATAATTCAATGAAAATATTTATCAAATTATTGGAAAATCTGTTTCGTTTATTGATTTTTGCTATTTATAGTATGGTTCAAATTTTTTCTTTTATTATCTAAGTATAATAATTAATAAACTTGAGTATAAATCAACTATATATTGATGTCTGAATTAATATAAAGAATAATAATTCACCCGATAATTATGGTAGGTCGTAGGGACATTTAACTTTTGTTATTTTAACACTGCAAACTATAATAGAATGTTCCTACATTTTGTGCTACATTTCGTACAAAATGAGCTTTATCAAGAAAAGCCGACGTGACTCATCTACGTCAATATTTTTTGTTGAAAAATCATGTTTCCCTTATTTTGTTGGCATAGTCCGGTTAATCATAGCTAGAAGTGGGTCGTTGTTTATTCCTCGTGGTTCCATTTTTTGTGTGAGTAACGAAAATGTCCCTTATTAAGTTGTTTTCGGGTAATTCGTTACGAAAAAGAACCCATTTCTATGCTATAACTTTTATTTAATCAAAATATGATTAATCAAATTATAGTGGAAATAAATGTTTATAGTTTTAAATGTTTGCTGGCCATTCATTTATGAAAATGTATTGATACTAACGAAAGCTCTTGATTAGAAATAACTATATTCAAAGCATAGCTGAGTCTATCATATATTAATTGACCTTTATTGAATGAAAAATAGGACAGAAATAAATAAATAAAAATATTTTATTCGAATTTATGTGAAATACAGTTTATTGCGTGCGGTTTTGCTCCCGTACCATATTATTGTTATAAATAGCCGATAGCCTTCTTTCATTAGAAGGTCCATCTAAGATAAAAATATTTGTTTAAATAGCACTTCCTAAAATAAGCACGTGCAAAGAAACAAATAAATTCTTCAGCTTATTATTAGTACTATAGTAGTATAAATATGAAACAATTTTAAAATTATACTCCCATATTAAATAGAACCACGCAGATAAAATAGATCAACGGTCCTGTTGACATCGCTTATAAATGTGCCAATAATTTCAATTTTATTACTGTTTGTACTTTGTTAGTTAATGTCGATGTAAAAAGTCTTATCTGGTAAATAGCCAAAACATTGTTAGTATAATTGATTATTACATTTTTTACGATTTTTTGAATGATTTAACAAATAACAAGATAATTATATTGAATTTCAAGCTCGTCACAAATTGTTACATTTTGATCATTAAGTACTGAATAATACAAATAAGGCAGCCATTAATTAAAATGAGATATGGAGGGCTGAACGGAAAAGGAAAGAACGTTTTCAATTTCTAGTTCGACCCTCTTTGGCCCTTCTCTATGCTTAGTCCAAAATGCGTCTGCGTAAAATATTTTTACCGGATGTACGGAACATTGCAGTTACGTGCTGCGAGCTTCAAATATATATTTAACTGACGTAGACACAAACGACCCTAAAACTTTGTAGTCGTCGATGTTGAAGAACGCCGAATCCAAATAAAATTGTAATATTTTCAAATTCTTAATGCTAAAGGTTTTATTTGATGTGTCTTTGTTCGTTTGTTTGTTTGAACGCACGGATCTCCGGAATTACCTAGCCCAATTTGCGTTTTTTTTGTGTCAGATCATGAATCTAAGAATGCTACAGGTAATTTTACAATATGCTACGGGAGCAACGCTGCGCGCAATAGCTAGTATTGAAAATAGATTATATATATATATTTAACTTTATACCACTGAAATTACTAACATTCAATATATTAACATAAATACCATCAGGTTTAAACCATTCCTGGTTGAATATATTAATATATTCTCGTTACATATTTACTAAGCAATAACCAAAAGCTAACATATAAACTAACTAACAGTAACCGTGTATAGAATTTAGCCACAAGGTTTAATATGCATGGATATTTTATTGAAATCAATTCAGGTGTAGGCAAAGCGATCGCGTTAAAATGCAAATAGCAAATCGTTTCTGAATCATATTGAATAAAATATTTACATATAGATATTCAAAAAGGTTCACCTATTTCTTGTTATTTATTTCTCAACAAATAATGTCGTACTAAATCTTTCAAAACCATAACTCAAGTCCGCAACTTTGAAAACACATTCGAGTCGATATAAGTGGAGTGTACTCATATTCCTATTATACTAAGTACTTTTAGATAACTTTTAAAAAGAAGTATGATAGTAGACACCATTTATTACGTACTGTCTGAAATTATTATTTTTCAATTTACTTCGCCACTTTAAGAGATTGGCAATTTCAATAATCGATCAGCTGATACAATTCACTATTTACAAGAGCTCTTAACTCCATGTCATAAAGATTCAAGGTCGGATGCTTGCATAGCAGCATCTCAAGTGCGTCTTGAGAATGAGGTCGCTACGGCACTTATCTTTCAAATCGCCCTCCAGTAATTAAACGAAGGTATGTTAAACTGAACACATTTGATGAAGGTATACTTCACAAAGGCGAGTAAAAGGTTCGGTGGGTAATTAATTTCTTTTGGTAATTGGATTTCTGTTTCTGAGAAATGTGGTCATAATGTAGGCATAGACAATCTTGTGTACTCTGTGGTTGTACTTCAATTATTATATCTATTGTTTATGGGTTTTTTCTATTCACACGTGCTGAATAGCTATGTTGATTCAAAGAAAATACGTTGAGTATTGGACAGTATTAACATGTGCTTTCTAAACATATATTATTTTCTTAATTTTTTATGATAAAAACAGTCTATTGGGTACTGGAACACTATTTATTCGAGCTTCTCTATTTACGAACTTGTCCGAGATTTCAGCCCAAGCTATAAGTTTCTAGCTCGATCGGCCAAGAACAATCACCCATTCCGATGATCTCTGGTTAAAATTTAATACTGTAGTATGAGTTTCGTCGTAGGACATTTATCGAATATTAAGTTAGCTATATTAAAAGACAACGTTAATCATACCGATTTTTAGTTTAAAATTTATGCTATGTGTATGTTTCGTGAAAAAGAATTCCATCACTTGGAAACATTCAACAAAGAAGTTCATATTATTATTAAATACATGGTCAACTTATTTCAAACAATATTAGACATTGTTTCAAATCGTCACTTTCTGGCCCTTTCCCAAGAACCTCTTACGGAATAAATAATGAGCCTACGGTCTTACATTATCCATTCAAGTATTTTGAAAGCTTTAAATAACACAAGATTATTGGTTGTGCTGGGTACATACAATTGCTTGATAATTTCAGGAACGTACAAATTATATTTTTTTAACCATTCTTTGTTGTCATTCACCTATAAATTAATATTTTTCTTACATATACGTACATATTTAAACAAGATGATTCTTGACTCCATAAGATCGCACAGCATCATAATTTAAAAATCATTCTCACGCCACAAAGCTAAGTGAAAAAGACGCAAAAGGAAAATAGTAATGGCTTTCCGTGGCGGGGTTAAGTATGTGCTGTTCAAGAATTTCGCGCGAAAATGACAGCCGCCTACACCACAATAAAGACTATAGAATATTACGACATACTTTGCTGATTATACGACCAACTGTCAACGGTTTAATGTGCTAACGAGCGCTGCAAACCCTGTTGCGTTTAATTTTAAATTAGTTTATATAGCGGAATGGCTTGTTAGAAATTATGCTAGCGAGCGAAGCATTTACATGGAAATACCGATTTATGTTACTGTCATCCAGATTTATATTTTGTATCGGTACTTTCATGAAACATTCCTTCCAAATAATTTCATCAATTAAGTAACAAATTTATTAAATGTTAAGAACACTGAAAGCAGAGCAATAAGTAAGTTATTTTGGAAGGAAGCAACTGCAACACCCTAACGTCTCTATCGTTCAGATCTTGTGTCCTAATTTCTATCTTGGGTCTTTATTTCCAGAAAATCGAACATGAACAAAGAGAATTCTGTATCCCTATTTTACATATTGATCGCATAATTACATTTCAATTGTGCCAATTACTTTACGCATAAACCGTGATAGCAATGGACGAAAATTTACCATTACAATTCCCAATATAGATTTTCTGCAAAAGAGCGTAATCTACTTTGCAATGAACATTCGGTTCGGTTCATTTGAACTTTATTAAGTGGAAATACAACTCAATGGCGCGTCGTACCGACACCGTTTAGCGCTTCAAAATCTGTCGAAACCTATCTCTGCAAATAAGAAAGTTTCAGTTAATGCCTAAGAATCAATCGTCACTATCAATCTCCGTTTCACAGTCTCAGTGTGGCTATATTACGTATATTAACCATTGATCGTCTCAAACAACGACTGTAATTGCTTATCAAATTGCTTAACGTTCATGTTTTTGTATGAGACTTAAGCTCAAGTGTGTCAATTTTCATGTAATAAATGTTCAAAGCCAATGTACCGATTTCGTCTTCGACTTTATTGCTTTACCAAGTCACCCCTATAATACGATTTCCAATCACGCACGTTATAAGTGCCTATCATTCTCGGCAACTATGACTTATTTCTTCCGATATGTCTTCGTAAATAGTATAATTCCGTCGTTGGCAACAAATCTTTTCTTTTAGCGGGAAATGGGATTATCGTCCTAGATAGCGTAGATGGGGAGAGGACTAGCGACAGAATAAGATGTATTGCGAGCTGAATAAATAGAAATAGGTGTCCCAACGGAGGTATGGCTGCTTCATAGTCGTCGTGGAGTCGTGATAAAATTGCGATTATATCGCGGTCAGATTGGAAGCGTGCCCGCGGCGAACGAAATAATGTATTCTGATTTCTGACTTGAAGTTTGTATTCCATTTTAAACAGATTTGTAACAAACGTCAACACAAAGATATAACGCCCCCGTTTGTTAGGCGTATATTCCCTTTGAAAATATTTGTGACCCAGTTTTGTCTATTAGTTCAATGAAGATCGCGATGCTTGAAACATTTAATGTATTCTATATTGCCGTATATTATTTTAATACGCGATTGTTATCAGCTGCTTTTGTGGTACCAGTACAATCATACAACGACAAATGAGACCTTTGTATAGGAAGTCAATTAATATTTCTCATTACTGTGAGAGTATCGTTTTGTAACTTTTATAACTACTAGTCATAAAAATTGAAAGCGGCATGAAAATGTGCTTTATTTGACATTTAATAAATTTTTGATGTTGTATCATTGATTTTTAAACTCTAGCCATACAATGAATTAGGCATTGCATAAAATATAAATATAAATTCAGCACAATATATTGCAATAATCTCTAATATTAGATTTATTCAACTCTCTTTACATCAAAAGAGATACTAAGTAGTACAATTACAGATGCAAATAGAATCCTTTTGAAAGACAAATTAATGACGTCAGCCATTCTGACTAAAATGGGCTCATATACCTGTCCCAAATTATTGTTCAGACAGAGGTGTTTTCCCCTTGTCATGCAAAATGGAGTATTCAGGTTATTATATGTAAATAGAACACAATATACTGGTTGTTTTATTTCATGGATGACACCTAAGTGGGGTTTTGAATCTTCTAGCGTGACAGCGGCCTACGCCTAACCCAGAATATTGTTTTCGTTTATGCATTTTATATTCATTATTTACTTTTATACAACATTACTACTTTCATCATATATTATTATAGAGTTCATTAAATTGATGATAGTAAGTAAAACATAGAGTTTAATTTTGTATAACAAATAATACGTCCCTATATTATAAGTAGAAAATATGGAATGTCAAATATAGTTAGTTCTTTACAACAAAAACAAGATTTGTGGTTATTTCACAAAAACTTGGCTTAAAAATGGCTTCTAATGGAATGACTAGCTAAAGCATGTATAATTGAAATCACATTATCGTACAGTGTCAATGAGAATATAATGCAAAATCATGTTCATATTACAAATCTGTTTTTAATATGATATTTGCTGATGAAAGCATTTATTCAACACGTAAATTTGTGGCCGTCTGTGTGACTGACAAGGATGACAGGTAAAAATAGATGGTTAACAATGTTGCGCGTAAAAATTTGCATTTTATGTTTTATTTTTTTTTTTTGTATTTAGTATCGAGTATCGCTTCAAATAAGAAGGGCTAAGGAATACTACTTTAGGGCTTGAGATCTCTTGCAAACTTTATTAAATTTATAAACTTAATACCTACCTATTTTTAAAAATACATTGTTATTATTTGGCCTTTTAACATCAATCTCTTCCAGCAGAGCACAAAAAGCTTTTATACTAAAATTGTGTCGCGGTAACCTTCATAATATATTTGCAGGCAAGTTGAAAATGCTGAAATCTACGTGAAACGACCGTCGATGCGGAAGCGATAGATTTTATGCAGGCATATGCACGTTGAAACCGTGATAGGGAAAATGTATTGGAAACTTTAATATTTGTCATACAAAGACGCACAGCGGCACATCTGAGTCATTATTGCAATCTTCGTGTAATGTACGAGCATGTAGCATGTATCTCTTTTAATATGCGATCTGTCTATGTCTTCTTCAAAGAAGGACCTAAAATAGAATACCGTTTTGTATTCAACTAGGCTATATCTTATGTAGTTGATGCGGTTGAGACACTATTTTAAGGGTCTAATCTACTCTGACAGTTGATCTTGGCTTTGTCATCACAGATCATGTTAATATTTCATCAAGTCTGTAATGGCAAGTATAGACTCGGTGCGAGAAGATTGATTGCAGTCAAGATTCTCATATAATAATCATAACCAATAATCCTTTGGTCTGAGTCTGTCCTGGTGCAGATATTACTGAGTTAAAATCGAAGCAAATCATGGCTTTTCAACTCTGTTCTCTCTTGATTTGATTATAGCTTATAAAGATTATACTGGAAATATGAATCTGATTAAATTATAGCCAGTAATCCTTCTGTTAGTTTAGGCACGAACATTTATTTAGCTCTTAGTTATTATGAAAATAAGATTGGCAAAAAAATTTTTCAGATGCAAAAGATTTGAAGCATTTTGTAGATATTTTTATAGAAAGCATAATTAGTAAGCCCTTATTAACGCCCATAGGCCCCATTAAGCCCTAACATAAAGATCTTATATGACGTGATTCATGATATCATAATGAAGAAATGTTTTTCTGTCAGTTTAGTCTCTCATTACCTATCTACGTTCGTAATTATTCAATACTTACAACACTACGCCTTTTTCGTGCAACTATCTTACAACAAATCACATCATGCCTATGCCATCTGTGTTCATATAACGTGTGTCATATCATCAAAAAAATAAACATACGATAATAAGATCGAAGTCATGTTTACGAGGCAAACATTCGTGGGAGTGATTGTCCCAGGTGAGGCGGCCGGCCACGCCTGCCATTTATGTACACTAACTTTTATATGTTTCTATTTAATTCGACACGTGGGTTTTATGTTACGAAATGTAGGCGACCTTTTACCAGACACGAGCTTCGTTTCTTATTAAGCATAGACACGTATGAACAGGTCTTTAATAACAACGATGAAATTACGTTTAAGATTAGACGTGTAGATGATTTGTTTTGTTAGTCAAGTTTGAATATTGTACATAATAATTTACTAATAAGGTACGCAAACATATCGTATAATCTTATAATAAAAGTAAAATAGGTTATTGCGAAAGTTTGTTTATTTTTATATTTGCTACTTAATTAATTAAGTATGAAAAGACTGCGGACTTGAATGAAAGGAAGGAAGATTACCAACAACCAATGTATATGGTACCTACTACTTACTCTGGTCTTAGAAGACGAAATTACGGGTATGAGCTTTTAATAAATATAAAAGTACCTATTACATTACGATGTTGAAGAGAAATTAAAACTGTGTCAAGTCAAAACATTCCCAAACGTTAAGTCACTGTACTTAGCTATTTTCTTTCTGTTCATGCCAATACTTCCATTGAACGTTATTTACAAGTTGACTAGTTCATTTTCCGGTGTTAAAACTTCGCTTTCATATTTCATTTCAAACGTTATAAATGACTTCTACGTTGAAAACATTTATTTAATATTATGTTTGTGGAACATACTTCAAACTTTTACAATTCTATAGCCTTTAAATTCCATTATTATTTGCAGGTAACTCAAATAATGTGTTTACATATTACTACATCTGTTTACATGAACGAGCTGTGTCTCGCAGACCCGTGAATATCTCCCGTTCCCGTGGGATTTTCAGGATAATAGGTATCCTATGTCCTTTCTCAAACTATCTTTGTAATAAATTTCATCCAAATCGGTGATTTAGACGTGAAGAAGAGACAGACATACAGTCAGAGTTACTTTCGCATATTTATAATATTAGTAAGGACAACAAGATGGTCCACGTGATTTCGCTCACGCATCATAATGTTAATAATAGCAATACATTTGCATAATGTTGCATCTAATAAAAAAGTTTTTCGAATCGGACCAGTAGTCCCTGACATTAGCGGATTCAAACAAACAAGATTTATTTTATTAGTAAAAGATTCTGCGATAAGATGTATGAACATATAAAAAGTAGATTATCGATAATTCCAAGACATAATATTTTATGTCCACAGCCATATGCTTTATGCGAGTATCCATACGGAATCCTAAGTAGCAATAAACGTAATTAATTTTAATAATACAGCGTTATGGGCCATCAAAACGGCCCTACAAAACCCGATGCCCCATCCTTAACCTACATCTGGTTTAATAATCATAAATCTCTACTATAACGATAGATATCAACCACTTGAGAAAGTTTGTTATTTGGTTAAATCTTTATAACATCGCTACTAATGGATATGTGACTTCTTATTTCAGTAATTTTTTGTATTTATTATGTTTAAATACTCTCTCAAATGTTTATTTAGGATGTTTGATGGTTGTAACCGAAATATATCTGTCTGAGTTTGCTAGCACGCCATAAACATAATATCATCAAATGCGAATGACTTAAAAAAAAAGTAATGAGGATTTTTGTGTAATGTTTGGTGTACGGAGTATTTTTTGATGTACCTTGTAAAAATCATAAATCGCGAAAAAATAGTCTAGTTAACACAAGTAATTAAATGGTATAAGAAAGAAGATTGATTTTAGCCACTACAACTGATATTTTTCTTGTACTATTTCCTGGCGGTTAATTAATCTCTCAAGAATTATAAAATATATCCTATCGTAATATTTAACCAAAATAATTATACCCTCGTATTAATTACTTTTTAATTAGTTAACATATTAATGGACTTCGTAATGAAATGTACCGACCACATTTTAATGTAACTAATAACCCCGCGAGACCCTGTACCTCATCCCTGTATTTTCACTGCAAAATCATATTTATGGATTTTAATATTACGGGAAAAGTAATTTAATTACTTTCCTTTATAGCAGTTTTGCTTTTTTAACACTCATTACGAGTCAGCTATTAAAATTCAGGAACGACGCCTGATGGTCGCTATTTACCTTCCGTTATACAAATAATAATTTAATTTCGGAAACCGCGCTAATTTTCTTTAGCTTTTCTTCATTTACTTGAAAGCTTTAAGGTTTAGCTCTCTGTCGAGCTTTATCCTTTATGCATGGAAGCATAATGGGGAAATATTGCATGATTATATGCATTAGTACAATAATAATACCATACAACACTTCAGTGTTCTTTAACGGCTCTTGTACTTGTTGATTTAGCTGAAAACTAAACAAAAGAGTGGTTTTTATTTAAGGGGAGAATTAGATTTTATATATTACCCGCTTTGTTACTTTGAGGAAACCACAATAAACATTACTTCCCAGTTTCAACATAAATAAATTGCATAGCGTACACAGTCAACAAAAAAATTGCTTTTTTTAAAAAGAAGATGTAAAAAAATATGTTCAAACATATTGTGTTGCATGAAATGAATATCATTGAATAATGTTGCATGTCTTTAGCGTTTTCTTAATAATAATTATAGCTTAGCAGACTACGCTATAATTATTATGTGTCACATTTAGGTATTACTTGACACTCATTTAACAAATTGCGTCTATAAATTATCACTGTCCAGTTGTCTAGAAAGCAGAGTTAAAGTATGCAAGAGACTAGGCTAGACATATTGATTATCATCGCGTAGAAGCTTTATTATACGCACAAACATTTAGAAATTTAAGATTTTACAACGATTTAAAATGCAATTTCTAGAATATTTCACTTCGCAGCGAGCGTGTTCATTTGAAACATCTGGATAATTACAATGAATAAATAATATCGTTTTAAACGCGTTGTAACATCTTTAAAACTTTATTATACCTCGCATTAAACCAAATACAGGAAACAAATCCCTATTTTATTTTCACCGTTCTGGGGTTTATGTAAATTTGATAACGTTGCCGTTTTCAACAAAATAAATGAATAAATCAGCAACACAGACATTTTATGTCCAATAATGACTCAGTTTATTGCTTGCGCCAGTGGCGACCTTACTCATTGCGAGGCCCCGAGTGGAAGGTTTTTGCGAGGCTCCAGGCCGTAGATCTTTGCAAGGCCCCCGCGCATATACGAGTATTATTTTAGGTTACCTGCGAGGCATGCTAGTCATACAAATTAATAAAATTTGCGTTTAAAAATATTTACATGATTTAGAAAATTGACAAATACAAAGTTGATAAATTTTAATATTGGTGTTTGCGTTTTTCTTAGACTATATTTAATTAAGGCACAATAATCTAACGAATACAAAACGAATTCATTATTGTTCTTTTATGAGCGAATACAAATTCATTATTGTTCTTTTTATGGGAAGGCCCTGCATTCTGAGATACAGTTTTTTACTATTCGGAATGCAGGAGCTCAACACAAATAGAAATGTAAATATATGAATTTTAATGTAATCCCCCTATAATAAAAAAATCTAACGAATGAGCTACGTAATTTTGGATTAAAAAAATAGCTCGTGTTAAAAGCCGTTAAGCAGCAGACACAAATGTAATACACGTGGTGGAAATAATTCTCAGGACTATCAGAATGCGTGAGGCCCCTGCAAAAGCGAGGCCCCGGGCGCTTGTCCTATTCGCCACCCCTTAAAACCGACACTTGGTTGCACTCAAAATTAAAATACTTTTAAATGAGTTCCACGTTATTGCTTTGATTGCTATTAAACAGAAAAGATAATGTCCTAAGGCTTATTTTCATTTTTCCCCATAAGTTGGTATAAATGTTTTTAAATAAACGTTAATTCTAAACGATTATATATATTTTTTCCATTTCGATACATTTTATGGATTTAGATCATTAATTTATTGTTCTTCCATTCTCGCGGTTCCTTTTAGTTGATCTACAATACTGCGAAAAATACAATATTTTCAGAATTTCTCCAAATTTGAAGATTCTGCAATCCCTGCTGTTCCCAAAATCAACGCACAACTACGCTTATAGAATACCAATGGCAAATGTTAATGTTCTCTTATCGTGCGGTGCACGTATTAAAATGGCCCCCAGTGTCACTAACAGGTGTTCCAGAGGCAATATAACGACAATGTATCGCCATTTACTCCCATTTTACGCTAAAAGCCCAGAAAACAGCCACGCAGTATTTTAAGTGTACTATAGACACGTAGAAGCCATAACCTAATTATGTTTTACTCATAATGTTTTGTAAAAGTCGCAATTTTTCAATGCATAAGTTATACGCAAGGAAATAAAGGAAGACTAATGAATGAAGGATAATGAGTGCATTTTTAATACATAACATAGCTTTAGAATGAATGTTGTTTGTTTTGGTTGTTTTTTTTTAAATAATAGCAACATAGACGTTGACATTTAAAATAGAAATAAGTCAATGTGTGTATGTGAACTGTTTCATACGACTTAGCTAAATTTTTATATATTCAATGCAATACAATGTTGAATGCCTGTCTACATTCTTTTTTTGGCATTTTGTGGCTTTTATTAGCACAAAATAGTTATTAGATCTCAAAGCTTTTAAAATACGAAGACACTGGCCGGAAAACTGAACGGAAAAAGAATAAAAACATCAATGTTCCCGATTCAAACTGAACGCGGAATATATAAATACCAATTTTTCATTTTGCAAATTGGCCATAAAAGAACACGAATTTCAATTGAAAAATTCATTTAATTTGTGTTATGAGCGAATTCAAGAGTTAACACTTGAAAGTATCATGCATACCCACGCCATTTATAGATAAAATTTATAAATAAATTTTAACAATTTCCAAGTTATTAAATTGTACTTTCGTTTCAGATAAAAAGACGATGACTTCGCCTGTGGATTTTAAAAGCTGAAAAGTGATGACGTAGGTGTGAAGGGTATTCGACTGGGAATGGTGTGACGATGTGGCGGAGCGTGTGACGCAGCGAGTCGGATGCGTCGCGGGAGCGTGTACAGCGTGAGCGAAGGCGTGGAGCGGTGCACCTGCGCTAGGTAAGCCATAGCACACGTACTGATATATATACGACGTATACGATCAAATCGTCGTTGATGTGGTGGACCGTGCGACATATACGATTATTTAAAAATTGTGCTTCTTTATATGCTTGAATATTGGACAAGCAAGAGAGTTGAAGTCGAGCATTATATGAATTGCCACATTCCCCTCTAATCCTGTATCTATTCCTATAACGTTGCTGTAGTCACATAATATCAGGTGAACCACGTGCTTTGTTTGCCTGCTCTGACATGAAAAACGACAAAAAGTATCCTTACACTAAAAAGTATAATATGATTTTTATTTTGTTTTTGAAATCGGTTCAATTTTTATTTTTAATTAAACAAGATTTTGCACCGATTTTAATAAATTGGGAATTTGAATGCATTTTCCAAACCGGAATATAAAAAGAGAGATATGGGTAACATACATAAAAAAAATCGGTTGAATTGAGAACCCCTCCTTTTTTTGAAGTCGGTTAAAAAGGAGTCGATGTGCTTAAAAATAAAGGATTTTATAAATAATCGATTCGTATTATCCTCTTAAATGTAACACCAGCCTTAACGAAATGCATTCATAAACAAACCCTCGAGAATTCTCGCAGACTTTTAAAAATCATAACACTTGAGAGTTTAATAAAAATATCCAAGTAAAAGGCCAAAGCCTGAGAGAGAAGTCGAACGGTATTGTGTCCGTACAAGACTGCCATAACATTTCTACAACTTTGGAAGTTGTTCTTTAAATTATATCGCAACTACGAAGAAATTTTACGTTTACTTTTTAAACTAACAAGAACTATAAATGTTTTGTTTAAACGGTAACTTAAAGATAATATTGCAATCCTCACAACGAATTTGTGTAATGACAACTTATAAAAAAGTACGTATGACTTTTTAATCACATTACATGTTTCTTCAGGGATCTCTGCGATAATTTATCTGCATCATTTTTGATAAGTGTCAATACTTCACACGATTTCCGCGAGACGGGAGCCACGCTCTATACCAGCATTTAACATACTTTACATAAGTATGAAAAACTTTGTCCGACGATAACTTGAGGATACTCAAACGATAGTTTATAAACGATAGTTTATCCGATCTTGATAAAATTTCATAGGCGGATAGTTTGGACCAAAGAAAATGTTGAGTTCGAAAATGAGTGAAATCGGGTGGAGGGTAACGGAGATAGGGGGGGTGAAATAGTTGATTTCCATATGAATACAGCCGAGTGTGATATCAAATGAAAGGTCTTGATTTATATATTACAACGCGAGCTCTAGCTCGGGGCGAGCCACTAGTTTATTTATCGTTTTTATATGCAGGTAGCGCGGGCGTGGGTGCGGGTGCGGGTGCAGCCATGCCCGGCTGATGGACGCGGGCTGGTGGTCGCCGTCGCCGTCGGCCTCGC
>LQNK01000709.1:29677-76899 GCA_001586405.1 Phoebis sennae
TTATTTCATAATAAATATACTTATATACTAAACGAAACAATACATATAAAATAATTGTGCAATATACTTAGTCAGGTATTTAGCTTGCACTCATTTAATTATTGCTGATGGTCACCTACAATACTCCCCCCTTTTAAAAAATTAAAATAATATAAAAAATATAACCATAATTAATAAGTTAATTAGTTAAGCCTAAAATCCAAATCTTACTACTGGCTTAATTGTTCGTCCGGCCTTAGTAACACGATGCGTTGTTATGCTGTCGTCAGGTGCTGCGTTGGTGCATTGTTGTTTTTCTGTCGATGTTGCATTTTGAAGTTTATTTTGATTTGCGATAATAAATGCTGGCTTGAGACGATCGATCGATATAACAGCTCTTCTATTGGGAAGTTGAATTTTAAAATATTTCTCGTGCTTTTCCAAAACTTTGTAGGGACCTTCGTATGGCGCTGTTAATGGTTTCCTTACTGCGTCTGTCCTTTTAAAAACGTAATCGCATGTACTCATTTCTTTAAATAGGAAAATGTTTTCTTTGCACTTTCGATCGTATGGTATAGGCTTCACGTTGGACATAATTTGCTGCAATTGATGAACGAATTCTTTGGACGATGATATATTTTCCTTGGTGGGGTTAAAAAATATACCGGGTATTTTGATGTTACATCCGTATACCATTTGTGCTGGGCTAACTTCGCAACCATCTCGAATTGTTGTTCGCAGTCCTAAAAGTACAGTGGGTAATTCCTTTGACCAGTTATTAGAATTACCGCGGGCAATGATCGCTGCTTTTAATGTTCTATGCCATCTTTCCACTAAACCGTTTGATTGTGGATGGTAACTCGTAGTTCGCAGTTTTTTAATTCCAAGAATCTTTGATAGTGATGAGAAAAGATTTGACTCAAATTGGCGTCCTTGGTCTGTTGTTATTCTAAGGGGACAGCCAAATCTCGAAATCCATACGTTGTAAAAAGTTTTTGCGACTACTTCTGCTGTGACTTCTGATACTGGAACTGCTTCGGGCCATCGTGTGAATCGATCAATAAATGTTATAATGTATCGGTTATCATTCGATACGGGTAGAGGACCCACGATGTCGATATGAACATGTTCGAATCGTTCTGATTCGGGAAACTGCATGAGTGGCGAATTATTGTGGCGCGTGATTTTCGCTCTTTGACAAGATAAACATTGTTTCGCCCATGTGATTGCATCTTTATTCATTCCCGGCCAAAAGTAATTACTTATTAACATCTTCCTTGTTGTTTTGATTCCTGGGTGCGTTACATCATGTAATGTACTGAATACTTCTTTCCGAAATATGCGCGGTACATATGGTCGAATTGCACTCGTTGAAATTTCGCAGTATAATTTTTTGTTGCAAGGTAAGGTGATCTGCTTCCATTTAAGTCTATCATTTTGTAAAAGTTTTTTCAATTCTGGATCAGCTGTTTGTTGTGTTGCGATTTCACTCCAATCAATTTTGCTTGGACAATCAATTTGCGATATTCGCGATAATGCGTCTGCCACTGCATTTTCCGTTCCAGCGAGGTGTCGAATTTCTGATGTGAATTGCGATATGTAGTCTAATTGTCTTAGTCGTCTGGGTGATATTTTTTCTTTAGAGACCGATTGTTTTTGTTTGAACATGTAGGTCAAAGGTTTATGATCGGTATAAACAATTATTTCTTGTCCTTCACAGTAGTTTTGAAAATGACATATTGCCATGTAGATTGCTAAGAGTTCTCTATCGTACGTGCTGTATGCTTGTTGAGCTTGAGATAGAGCTTTGGAGAAGAAAGCTATCGGTTTCCATTCTTTCTTTAATTGTTGCTGTAAGACGGCTCCGACACAAGTTTGAGATGCGTCCGTCATTATCGATAGCGGTGCGTTCGGTGAGGGTGGCGTCAGTGCGATGGCTTTCTTCAAGCTATTCTTGCACTGATTAAAAGCTTCTCTTGTTTCGGCGTTCCACTCGATCGTGCTATTATCTTTCTTCGAGCTTAGACCACACATATATTTATTTAATGGAGCTTGATGTGCAGCCGCATGAGAAATACTTGTTCGATAAAAATTGAGCATCCCTAGAAAACGTTTTAATTCTCGTATCGTCTTGGGTAGTGGATACTCGTCGATTGCTTTTACTTTGTCTGGCAGTGGAGTTATACCTTGTTGTGAAATTCTATAGCCGAGGAAATCTATTTCGGACTTGCCAAATAAGCATTTTTCTGTGTTAATTGTTATTCCATGATTGCTTAAGCGTTGAAATACTTCGTCGACATGTTTTTTATGCTGATCTTCGGATTCAGACGCTATTAATATATCGTCTACGAAACAAAATACATTATCTAGGCCATGCATTATGTCGTTCATAAAACGCATGAATGTTTGACCGGCGTTTCGTAGTCCAAATGGCATTCGTGGAAATTCGAAAAGACCAAATGGAGTTATAACAGCCGTTTTTTCTACGTCTTCGACTGGTATTTGATTGTAGGCTCGTTTGAGGTCTATTCGCGAAAATATTGTTTTCTTTGGCAGGAGATATGTAAAATCTAGTAGTCTTGGGATGGGGTAGCGATCTGGCTTCGTAATGGTCGTCGTATAATAAATCTCAAAAAATAATCACGTCGGGGTCACCAATATGGAGTGAAATGGCGTTTAGCTTTCTATAATCACCGCATATTCTTATTCCTCCATCTTTTTTCTTTGTAACATGGATAGGGCTGGCCCATGAACTTTTAGAAGGCCTGCAAATACCCATGTTTAGCATGTGTTCAATTTCTTTCTTGACTTGTTTAAATTTCTCTGCTGACAGCGGTCGACACTTTGACACGACCGGATGACCGTCGGTGATTATTTGATGTACTACGTTATGCTTTGGAGTCTCTTTGGCGCAAAATGGTTTGGTAATATCTGGGTATTTTTGTAATAAGTCTGAAAATGGCGCTTCCGCGTTTATAGTCGTTATTGTGGGTGTGTCAGAATTAGTTATCCTTGCCGGACTTAATAATCCTGTAACTCCGTCGACTAAATTTTTATGGCGCATATCAACTAATATGTTGTGTTTTTCTAAAAAATCTGCGCCCAGTATCGGTTGTTTTACGTCTGCTATGACGAATGTCCATCTAAATTGTCTTCGTAATCCCAGATCTAATATGAGCGTTTTCTCGCCGTACGTCTTGATTTCGCTTCCATTGGCTGCATATAATTTATATTCATTTGTTGTTGACGACTTCTTTGTTCGAGGAAGGACTGATATATTTGCTCCCGTATCAATTAAAAAATGATATCGACTTGTGCGGTCGATAACGCAAAGACGGCTGGATGGAAAAATTGCATCAACATCCACCTCATTCGACGCTACTGGTCGTTTTGTTTGACGGGGTTGGTATGAGCTCGGCGGTTCACATTTATAAGTGCGATTCTTAAAATTATTATGATTTGTTCTTTGCTGCTCTCGCCTTGGCCTTAAATTACTTGTAGACTTGTAGAATGATTTGCGTTGACTGTTCCTGGAGTTCATTGACATCTTAAGCTTTGCGACCTCCAGTGATAATTTTTTTACTTGCAATAATAATAATAATTTCTTTGTGAACTCCTCATCTAATTTCATATTTTCTGGCATCGTCGGAGTTTGATTGATTGATTGTCTCTGATGCTGGTTGGCGGAGTTAATGGCATCAGGTATGCTGAACATCTTGATCGCCTCTTAGACTTGCCGAAAATCTTATTGTAAGGATCTGGTACTGTATTGCCTCTTGAAATCCTAATCGGTGAGACCCGCTTGTGGGAGGCCGATTAGAATGTGCAAATACCACTCCTTTGAAGATTTGCTTCGGGCAGTCCTTGGGCAGCGTGTTACTCTAGTCGGGCAGCATCACGTTGGAGTAGATTCGTCGGGGTCACCAATATGGAGTGAAGTTGCGTGAGGGTGTTGATCCAAACACGTGTAATATTCAACTCATTTTATTTCATAATAAATATACTTATATACTAAACGAAACAATACATATAAAATAATTGTGCAATATACTTAGTCAGGTATTTAGCTTGCACTCATTTAATTATTGCTGATGGTCACCTACACAAACAAACAGTTAACCATACTTTATTTCATTATGTTCACCAAAACACGCCAGTAGATTTTGCGTGATAAAAATTGGTTTTATACTATTTCTACAACCCTTACTATACGAATATCACTAGCACACTTCACCCTACTTAATTCTCCATCCATGTAATGTAAACGTCAATAGTCATCTTCACGTTTATTAGACCCATAAAAATATAACAACGATTCCATAGTAATAGTAGTAATATCATATCACGTTAAAGCGTCATTTACCCAGAAACACTCAGCTCCCTGATATTCGTTATTGGTAACCCATGGAAAATCAGTAGTTTTATGTTGCTTTATTCGTATGTTTCATCGCCGTATGTTACCCCAAGAAAATCACATTTAACACGTATTTTAATAACGTTAATACTGTAAAGTACTTTCTTCAGTTAGTAATTATAGTTAACTACTGGAAAACGTTAGGGATGAATTAAATTCTTAAATACCTAAAACCACAAATCAGTTCCCATTAATCGCTTCAGCAACTTAGCTCGCAATATAACATTGCTGTAGAAATTGCGGAATATATAGAAATTATTAAACTTGTTAAAACTTTACACCACAAACGATGCAGTATCGCACGCGATTATGACGACCGGAACTTTATAATAGCTTTGTAAAGTTCGATTAGTGTTTGTAACTTTGCTTTGCCGTCAAGGGAGCAGTCAAATAAAGCGGCCGACCATTGCTTAAATATGAAAATATTCGAAAATCCGAGTGAAACACAATTAAAAGAAATATATATAATTATAAATGGTCTACTTACGTTAAAGTTTATTCAGAATTTAGCTGTAAGTTAATCGAAAAAAATTTCTTACCCAATCACGCAAAAATAAAATATGGCAGTAACCTGCATCAATATAAACTTTTTTGGATTCCTTGTATTTCTAGCTAGCTAGTTATAAAAATAATCATCTACGTTTTAATAACCTTAAAATTGGTAGTTGCAAATGTTGAAACTAAAATTATTCACTTGAATGAAACTTATTGCGGACGCTGATGATGTCGTAACGTAACATTAGTAGATATGATAGGGTGAACCACGCTACGATGTTACTAATGACAGATACGTACTATGTATTCATAATTAGTAGTAGTTAGCACATCGAACGAGGTTTACTACAGTTGGAGGTGTCTTTTGTATGAAATAACACACGATATAAAATAATGATATGGAATAGGGGCAATAAAGTACATCCCGTAATTAATTTTTGCTCATGTGAGCCTCGATGTTAATGTAATTAATAGAGGTTCCACTTAATTTAATAAAATTTCATATATTTCATGCACAGGTTTCAGTTAGTCATTGACGAGGTCTGTACTTATTTCATGGGTAATAATCTAACCCATATTTCAAATGATAAATAATTCGCTATCCGAATAAAGTAGGCAACTTTTAATAAAATAAATATCACGTATTTCTTTGAACAAGAAAATATGTCAAGTATTTATAAGCAAATAATATTTTATATCATGACTCTAACAACCTTTATCATGGATGAGATATATCAGAAAAAGGTCGCGTATAATAAGTAATCGGCTTTTCAGACAATTATTACAGGGACTGAACAGAAAGGATTCTGTAATTTATTTACTGAACAATTTTTGTAATCAGGCCAGATTTCAATTACATTAGTCCTTACTATTCCATAGACATACTGATGTCTAAACAGAATATCAATCAAAAAATATTGTATCGATCTTGAAGTTTCTGAGCATTGCATCCGTGAATTTCATTAAAAATTTTACCGTTTATGTTTAAATTGTCTGAATATAAGCTTGTAACAATTGTGTAAACTTTAAGGTATATATAACTTCACACGAATACTGTTCAAATTTAGACAGCATTACTTTTAATCGTCAACATGACGACAATATTTTAATTCGTTTACCTTTCAATGCCCTAGATGGATGGCCAGACCTGGAAGACGAGTCGACCGGGGGGGCCCTCCGCGAGAGGGAGCTGCGGTCCCTACACCGCACAGTACCGGCTCTGCGACGACGGGAGCTTGACACCCGCGCTATCAAACATCACTTTTACCCGGAAGGAGGTTGGGGGTATGTTATATCTACTAATTATTTCACCATATAAGGTCGTGTAAACGAGTAGAGCAGAGAGGGACCATGCTTGAGCGGATACGATTGTGGCTTCACTGCAAAATAGTAGTTATGTTGGGACTGGAGCTTGACACCCACTCAGTCGAACATCATTTTTACCCGGAAGAAGGTTGAATATAAGAATATACCCCATATTATAGCATCCTAATTATTTGACTATGAAAAGCCAGACTAGGAAGACAAGTAGTCCGGAAAGGAACACTGCGTGAGCGGAAGCGTTTGTCGCTCTCCTGCAAAATAGCATTTCTGTAGGTACATTAACTTGGTATCCGCGCTTTTAAACATCACTTTTACGCGAGGGAGTGTTGTTGTAGCGCGATGTTATAACAGGACCTTCCAGTACGATGGATGATCAAACCAGGAAAATGATTCACCTATTCATTCCGTTAGTAAACTTAAGTAGTACTGGGATCTAGATTATTAAATATCACTTTTACCTAGGAGGAGGTTGAGGATATTAAGTTATATTGTCATTTATGTGTCGTGTTTTGATGGTAAACACAAGATACAAAGTGCTATCCGCGAGTTGCCTCGTTCGCGCCACCGCAAAGTACCAGCTCTGTGGCGAAGGGATCTCGACAACTTTTCTCTGCTATTAAACTTTACTTTTACCCGAGGGGACAGGTTATTTAACCATTTCATAACAATACTTAGCTTTAAGTGAATTTCTTATTATACGCATTAGATTATTTTTATTATACAACATTAATAAACTCTTATTAAATGCTTCTCGTTTAAATCAATGTATGACATTTTTCTATTTAAATAAAATTATCACTTAAATCGTTTATAAACATTTCAAATGCATGAATAGTCAAAATATTTTTGAAGAACTTGTAAACATATGTTAGTCTTTCACGCAAAAACTACAAAACCCATTATGATGAAACTTGGTATATATAGGTAAGGATTCAGATTAACATATAGGCTACTTTTAATCCTGGAGTTGCTACGGAATCAGAAGTTAGCGGGTGAAACCGCGGGGCGCGGCTAATGTTTAACAAATTTAAAACAGTATTTTGATTAAAGTTTATAATTTACTCCAGTCCATTATACAAAATTTTTCCTAAATACTAATTAAAAGAACATCTTGTTAAATGTTATATTCAAGGAATAGCCACATAAAATTCGAAAAAAAAATGTTTTAGGTAATAAACAAAACCTCCAAATACAATTTACAAAGTGGACGCCTTGTCAAGTAAGTTCAATTTAGTTCTATTCAAACTAATATTTATATTTCTTCAAAGAGGGCTCAAAAGTAAATATACTCGTACCTTCGTACCTTGCCATTCCCTTTTGGATTAATTATGCCAATTATTATTATTGACATAAGCCTTTTGGATGTTATGAAATTAATTTTAGATCTATAAATAAAATGTTCATACATAATAATATTTTTATTATTCGTCAAAATATCAAACTTTAAACAAGTGTTAAGGGGTAATAATTTAAACAAACCATTATCAACGAACAAGATAACGAAGAAACCCTTTAATTGGTAACACTTATAAACGGATTAAAGTTTAAACCATCTTAAATATAAGGTCCCTTTGTACTCACTTATCTGCAACCAATTAAGTAATTTTCGGAGTTCAACACAAAGAGAAAATTGTTAAAAGTTTACTCGAAATTTTTGATGGAAAAGATTGAGTTATATTTAACTTTTACAATCATAATATACATTATTAGACTTTTTTAGAATAGATTTTATTTTTTTCGCTCGCGTGGAATAAAAATTTCTGTATATTGCAGAGATCCTGTCGCGCGGTATGACATATTTACGACTTGAGTAGCTTATACCTCGTAAAATATTTATTTGAGCTAAAAACGTATGTAGAAATCTCTATTTTATTTTTGAAAAACAATGACATCTCACTTAATGATATATACGCGAATTTATTTTTTCACTCCGTTTACGTATGTTTAGCCACCCCTGATAATAATTTTTCAAATAAAATGTAAGTTGCACTTAAAATTGGTCTATCAGCATATAAAATTTTATCAAAATCTGCGCAGTGGTTTTTACGTGATTGACGCACATATAAACAGAAAAAAATCTTACCATGGTTTTGGTGACTATAGAACATACTACAATTTTGGAAAAATATTCAATGAACAAAATGGTTTAGGAATTGTATTGTATTTTAAATCATTGTACAAACCTAAAGATGTTATTTGGTGGTTGTAAATCAATAGTTAAGATTGCCTACAATGAAAATTGTTGATCGCAATCAAATAGCAATCAAGTTAATTGGGTACAGCCGGAATGAAAGAAAATAATGGGATTTTCCTGTTACATCCTCTTCTTTTGCCATAAAATTTATAATTGGTCTTTATATATATATGGGTATTGGGTAGGAATTAGTTTTAATGCTTAAATGTCTTTGTAATTAATACTTATATGGACTATAAGTATTAACCAAAGTAATGGTTTAGAGTTAATTAATTACTTCACATTTTTTTAAAACATGATGTCTTTTAAAGTACTATTTTAGAAAATAACATGTTAGTTTTATAGATATCTTAAATATTTTGAGTACAATAAGTAAATGTAGGAAATCGGTTTGGGGGTAAAGTCGGGGTGATTTTCATATAAGTAAAGTCAAGTGTGGTATCAAATGAAAGGTCTTGATTGATACATAACAACGCGAGGTCTGGTTCGGAGCGAGCCACTAATTTTATATATGTGTATAAAAAACCACAAAAAATATCCGTGATTTGACATCAAAGCTTTTTATCATTGTCTAGCAAGTTCTTCCTTTTTTATATTATTGCACTATTTAACGAAACATGTTAGTTTGTTTTGTAAATTTTAATTGTCTTTTTACCGAATGATCAATTCCCTACTAACAATTTAAATATTATCTACGTTACTCTTACCTCAATTTGAAATTCTGCAGCTATAAAGTTTTATAAGTGCTCTAAAACTATAACCATAAGGTTTCGTTTTGCTTCCGTTCTTCTGTTTTCCTTCCCTACGAGAAAAAGTAGCGGTGTTAATGTAAATGTCCCAACAGGTGGATCGTATGCGGCGCCGCGTTCCTCGCCCACCTGCTGTCCACGGGGCTGCAGCTAGCGTACGGCGCTCTGCACGTCTACGCCCTGCGCCATCTTGGACCGGCCGCTGATCATGCAGGTGTGATATTTTTTAATTATTATAAAGCGATTAGCAGGGAAACATGTGACGTAAAAATTCAACAAATTGCACAAGAATTTTAGTGACTCATATAGAGGTTGTTAGCAAAACTTCTTAAGACTATTACTTGTAACTACCTTTATTAAAAATGTTTGTTTTACAACTTTATATATTTTTTCCATACAAAGTACTGTTTGAAGACGTAAAATACGCAATGCAATACAATCGTTGCAAGCGCAATGAAAGGTGCTTGACTTTCAGAGCAGAAAAATGTAAACAATGCAACAAATTACAAGTATACTAAAAAGTACAATGTATGTTTGTTCTGCTTATGAGATTTCGTTTTTTGTAATGCAATTATGCGATTAACGTTGCTTCTTTCATTAAGTATTGATTTTAAACTGATTAGGTTATACTGGTGCTATAAATGAGTAAGTATAAAATATTAGAACTACGTCTACAAATAACCGACACTAAAAACGTTTTCCTAAAAGCTACTTCTGTACACCATACATATTTCTTTGCAATTTTAACATTTTCTTGAACAAAACCTGCCACTCGATAAAGATGTTTCTGAACAGAAACGACAGAAGTATTTGAAACGTAGACAGCAATACTTTTGTTCACTATTTTTTCTGAGTTGTCAAGAGTTGAGATAAGAGGACCGCTTTCTATTTTGTAGCGCAATCTTTACAAGTATTGAGTAACTATTTCTTTGAAACTTACTAACTAAATATACTGTCTTATTTTTAATCAAGGAGCATTTTCCGTATTCGATTCTCAATACGAATTATCTTTTTATATAATTATTCAATGTTATAACACCTTAAATATAGCCCACGTTTCGTGAATAGTGTAGCTTTCGAATGGTGAAAAAATTTTTGAAATCGGTTTTTGATTATCTAGATACATTTGAATTAGCACGTTGTTTTTCATAAATTTATTTTTATTTTTTAGCTATGCATATTTTTATGAGATAGAAATAAAAATTAACTATTATATGTTAAAATTCGTCCTTCAACAAAAAAAATTAACTGTACAATATTCCTTAATTTAAAAAAAATTTTCAACCTAAAGCCATGTTTAAATGAATCTGCTAAAGCTTACCATAATGAAATCCTAATGCTGACAATAATGAAAATGCGGATTTTCATCACGTGACTTAGTTTCATTTAGAAGGCATTCCTGCGCCCGAGGCCTTAAGACGTAATCTGTCAATAGCACCCCGGGGAAATGAATAAACAAACGGAACGTCTTGATATCGAGTGAAAATTTAACAGCCGTGTTTAAATAAACATTCGCTGTTTAGAACGTGATTCCTTTGGGCTATTTGTGTTCCCATTATTTTCTAGTTTCTGCACTATACAATTTAAGTTTCTACGAAATTGTATTCATACTTTCGTTTTAAGATAACGCTTACAAGCCAATATTTTCTACAAATTATTGCATTACTTTTTATATCGACATATGTGAATGACATAAGTAATTAAATTTATTAATACATATTTTAACAATACAATGATGGGTTTGTACTTAGCAAATATCAGATAACGCCATTGTTGTTTCCCTTTATTAATCACCGTTCCCCATCCCGTTCAACCAATATAATTTATACATTCAACAGAATTAATAGAATTTCTTATCTACCGTTGCAAAGCCTTATTCAATTACTGGACCTTAAAATTATACCCCGACCTCTGTAACTCAATATACAAGTCCAAGAAATTAATATCGGGAAACGAAACAAACCGAATTATGATAAGCGACATTTAAAATTGCGTTTTAACAAAGTTTTCTGTAACCATTATTTGTGGACGGGCGTGATTTATTAAATTAATTTTGCAAGATTCACGAGCTGGTTTGAATATTAAGAGGTGGAAGTAATTCCGTTTATAGCGGTCTTTGTCAGCGGAGGCGGTGCGGAACCATAAGTCATAGAGTTTGCCTTTGATTCACAACTTTACAGACTAATGAGTTATACGTCACTTGTACTCGAGAACTAAGTGAAGGCTCATTGAAAATTCTTTATGGAACAATCCGGTTAACAATGCCGTGTATACAGTAATAATATCGTGAGAGAACTCTCATTTATTTATAAAATAAGAGGCATATTTCGTGGGACCTAAATGAATACTAAAATGTTTCTCTTAAATTTTGAACAAACTGACTACATTTATATCTATTTTAGTATTGAAGTTAAGTAATTGGACTATACTTCGTTCTTTTTTATATTTATTTATTATTTCGTAGTATTTGAGTTAATATAACCCTCATAATTATTTTATGACATAAGATTTGTTTAAAATAGTCATTATTTATTTTAGGGAAACCATATTTTATTTTTTCAACATTGAGTGTACTCAACTCACTTTCAAAAGAAACATCCTTCAATATCAGAGATCCTTGATTATTTTATAAAATTAAAAGACGGCAAGCAGGGTTTCATTAAATTTTTGCTTATCCAGATATTCAAAAAACTCGTAGTCATTTCACGGCTCTCGACTTTGATGAAATTTTTCGTCCCAGAAAAATCTCGACTAGCTTTAGTAATACTTATATTATACTGTATTGCTACGAAGTTTGTTCCTTATTTAACAAACTTTAAACATAAAAATATAATATTGATTTGTTAAACATAATGTCAGTATATCTACCTAATTTTTATAACTTTATTTTCAAAGGAAATTTTATCCTCTTGGATACATCAACTCCATCGTTCCTTAAATAGAAAAATGTTTCCATATTCTTTATTTACATTTTAATCGAAATCACTGATTAGGAATCTTTTCCAAAGTACATATTTTTTGTACGTACTTATTTTTCTTTCAGTGATTTTCTTTTAGTTTTCGGCTTATTACAATCCATCAGTAAATTCTACCTAAATCTTTGATCAACAGTTTCGACTAAGGTTCGTCTACGTTTTAGGGATCTTTAAATATAATATATTAAACTATATTCTTAAATAAATGTCCAAATTGTCACCTCTAACTCAAATCTGTAAAATTCATTCATCCGTAATCCCAATACGATTATCTTCATTTTATCGTCTGGTTGACAGCGAAATCCTATCTGAATTAGTTTTGATATTTAAATGACGGCTTTACTAACATTCAACTTGTTAATTACGGTGGATGAGTAACACTTCAATGTATTGTATATTCAACGAGCGGTGACGGCACAATAGGGATTTTACATAAGGATTTACTTAAATAGGCAGCGTTTACATTTCCCACAACAAAGCGTGTGATATTTGAAAGCTTAGCGTTCTCGAGATAATTGTGTTAAAAGTGAAGCCCTGGAATATCTCCACTAAATTGCCAGCATTGAAAGTAATGCGCTTTGCGTTGAGTTACCTCAATATATCCCCGAGTGGGTCTTATTAACGAGCTGCAACCAAAAAAGTTACCGCGCCTAATGGATGTTCCGTTATAAGATTTATTTTGCGGGGAAAGTTTTAAACCTTTCATGTTATTACAATATTTTTAACATGTTTTATTTTGATACGTTTTTACTTTCTGACTATTGTTTTGTATTTCCAAAAATAGAAAGAATGTTATTTATAATAATCGATATAATATCAAAAGATATGCCTATAATAAGACTATTTTGGGAAATACTATGTAATATTTAAACGTGGAGGAAGCTACTCTTTGTCCTTTCTTTGCGTTAAAGATACAAATTTACAATTCGGTTTAAAGCAAACGATATCTCTCATTAATTTTAAATTATGTTAAGAAAAAGCTCGTTTGTTCTGTGAAATTGATATCAAAACTGAGAATAATGAGGGTCCCTATTGTTTGTAACACAAATTGTCAGGAATATCTCGTGAAGAGGTGCCACGCTATTATTCATAAATATTAATAGCTTGTCCTAAATGTTCATTAAGTTGTTTCTACAAATAATCCCTCATTTTGGGAATAGTCCGTAGGTAACGTTATAACGAGAAGGTTTAAGTTGGTGACATTGTGCGCAAAAGCTCCTATGTAAATATTACAATAGAAATATTTTTATTGTATTCTTGATACGAACAAAAATTTTCATTTTTATTAAAGGTGTATTTCTATTACCCTTAGGTAAACATATTTTTATCACATGTATTCCTATCAATTAATATTAGTGGTAAAATTCGATTTAATTGAAGATTTACTTGTCTAGGTTCGTATAATAATTTTTATTAAAATATACGGTTTGATTTAACTTGTGTGTTCATATTACACCTTTAAATAGCAAGGTGCATGTAAACAATTTCTTATTAATTGACCCCTCGTATCTTAACCAAGACATTCTTTAAACTACAGCAGGCTATCAGGGTATGCGGTTCAACTGAGTTTTAGTGGCTGACGTTGCTACATGAACACCAATAAAGTATCGCATTTGCTTTGCCAGCTCGTATAGAAACAAGGGGAAAACATGAAGTAGGGGGAGGGTGACAACTTACCCGTTGTGAACTTGGCAATGCTCGATTCCCACCCTTAAAATATGTTGTCCTTTTAAAATAGATCTGTCGTGTTTAGTATGGGCCGGTGCGCTGTGCGTGGGCGTGTCGCGCGCGGCGGGCGCGGTGGTGGCGGCACGTCGTCGGTCGCCGCGCCTCGCCGCGCTTCTTGGCGGCGTGCTGTTACCTCTGGCTTGCCTCTTCACGTCCTTTGCCACGCAGCTGCATCAAACCCTTCTTAGTTATGGTAAGTGACAGTACATATTCCCGCAATCCACATATCTCACTAAACATAAATGTTTTAGTTAAATATATTTTTTTGTCGTGATGACGCTGCATTTTTTAAAAAAGGAAATCAAGACATATATAAGACAGTATGGAGCCAAACAAGGCAGCAACTGACCAATGTTAGTGACAATTGCGACGTATCAATTTGAAACCGAAACCCAAATAACTTCATTTTGAGAAGCACTCGTTTTCAAAAAGGTTTTAAAATTCACTCTTGTGCAATATCTTTGACTACTGTGACGTGACTTATTGCAAAAATAGTCAAAGCTTTGCGTCTACTTTATGGCATGGTTGATAAATGCATTTGTATTGTACGGTTCAATTTACGGTGTAATTACGTCTTATATCTCAATCAAACTGATAAACGGGCTCTGAGAAATGTTAAAGCCGCTTAAATTTAAATCTACAGGTACCAGCCACAACTTAGTTTAAAGGAAGGTTGAATCATAGTTGTCCAACATTGAATGTTATTTTACAACTTGCTTACGAATTGAAACGTGAATAGAAATCATTAAAAAATAGTTTTATACTTTTTGTGAATTTGAAAAAAGTTTATATAAAATGGAACTAGTAAAAACAAGACCTCTTTTAATATTACAATTACCTACTACTGGATGCCTACGCAAAGGAATGGGATGATGTGCACTCTGATTTTATGAAAGCAATCAAACTCTTTATCCATTTCTATCTACAACCTTCTAACAACTTGTAAACCGGCGTAAGATCTTGTAAACGTTGAAACTTTACCTATAATTTATACTTTGTATTGTTACTTTTAGGCTTGATAATTATATTTGTTATTGAGGATCTTTATTATCTAAAACTTACTGACGATGTTATTTATTAGTGAAAATGATATTTGTAGTGGTTATTTGGTTTTCTGTATACCTAAATTTGACTCATTTATAATTTTTTATCTTGTTAAAACATTTGTGTATAAGCAATATAAACATCAATGTGTATGAGCAATATTTGAACCTATAATGGTTTATTGACTAGACCAGCAGAATTCGCACAGGAACAACCAAATTTAACTCTTATCTTAAAGGATACATAATACTATTTGCCATATTATATTATGTATAACTCTTTTCGAGAATTCATCACGTAGTGTAAAAAAATGTTTTATTAAACATTTATATTTATAAATGGATCAAGGATTGACAATTGTACTAATATTCTAAAAAATGGCTAAAATCCTGCGGGAACGGGAGAATACGTGGGCTAAAGCACGGAGCTCAGCTAGCTCTATTTATTTTGTCAATATACCTGTAGATTGTCTTTTCTTGTATTTTTTATTATTTTTAACGCGAGTACTTTCCATATTAAATAAATTACTTTTTAAAGGATTTAAAACGCGGTTAATTGTAATGTACAAATTTTACATTTTATTAATGCGATGTTTCGAGCACTTAACAGCGAGCGTGGTCACGGATGACTGTGTTAATAATAATCATGTAGAATAAACCGCGTTTAAAATCCTTTAAAAAGTATTTTATTTAGTACCTATAGATTGTTTTTCCAGGCGTAGTATTAGGTATCGGTTGCGGGCTGGTCCGGGAGGCGGCCGGGCTGGTGCTGGGGACTTACTTCAGGAGACGGCGTCAGTTCGTGGAGCTCGTGGCGCATGCTGGGGGTGGGGTGGGCATCGCACTGTTCAGCGTCGCTTATAAGGAGGCTGTGGGGTATGTTTTTTAAATATTATTAGTTGTCATTATTATTTTATTTAGTGCCTCGCGTTATACGTTACACATGTCCTTGCTAAAATTGGTTGTCTGGAAGAGATTGCTGTTTAGCAATAAGGCCGCTTTTTCGTACACTTGTATAAATTGTAATTTTTCGATATATGTTTGTTCTCACTCTAATTTATATTCTATATTGTTACCTCTTGAAGGATTATAACAGAGCCGTGGTGGGTTCGTTACAAGTATGTTTTTTATCCTATAAAAAAGATTAGTCTATAACAATGAGTGTTACTCATCCAACCCCAAAAAGCTTTCGAAGCACGTAATAATGTTTATAAAATTATCAATTATTTCACGCATCGAATTGCTTAGGCACAAAAAAAAACACTGCTTTGACCAGACAGAATGCCAATAATCGTCTGCAATAGACGTAGAGGCCAATAATGATGATGATTATTATTAGGTGAGAGGATTAGGAAGAATACTATGTTAGCTTACCCATTGATTAAGCATTTTTGCAAAATATACATTTCGCACCGTTACCTCTCACCGTTTATTTTTCAAACAACAGATAATGGTGTTAACATTCAAAGGTAAATAAAGAATATTTTACATTCAATCAGGGATCAATTGTTTTCAACGCCCGCAGCCAAATGTTGCTGCGTGGTTAGAATTTCGAAAAAACATTTAAAACTCATGATACAAACATCACGGTTCACAAGCTATTTATAATATTTCTTTACCTTATTTTAAAATTATACCTTTAAAAATATATCTTTGTTATAAAATAGTCTTATGTATAACTAACTGTACTCGCGGTTTCACTCGCGTATATCTGTTTCCCCGTTCCCGTACCATTTGATCAAAAGCCTTTCTTAGCGAATGCCTGCGTCATAGCATCTACATGTTTGAGTTGTGCGTTGACAGATCACTACGTCAGTCATATGTATATGTATAGATCAACAGAACGCTAATATACTTTCATTCTACCGTCTCCCGTAAACTTTGAACACAAATAAGTACATAAAAGAATAATTACAGAAAACTTTAAGATTAGTTTAAAACTAGTGCTCACTTTATCTGTAACAATATCTTCCCTCATATCATTCAAGATTTTATCTCCATATTTTCTCAAAATCGGGTCAACAGTACCGTCGAGAATCAGTAACTTTAAGTAGAATTCCTTTAATATTTCTCACAAGCGCGGAACGGCTCTGTGTAACATCGTTAGAAAAGTTCTTAGGAAGGTAATTATTTTCACAAACTAGGATAGCGACTTAGTATAGGCGACTTTCTAAGCCCCCTTTACCGGAGTACGTCACGGTTCACGATGTGAAGAGCTAATTTGAAAAAAAATATCATTTAAGTTTATAACTTCAAACTAGTCTTTAACATATCGTTAAAAATATCGTCAAAGATTACACGGGCTGCAAGTATTATCAGGGATATTTGTTGTAGCGTTCTTCCCTTGCACCGTGTAGCCGGAGTACGTCACTGTATCACCTCCAGCGCAGCACCGTTCTGCAAGAATAATTACGAAAATCGTGTATATATTTACTTAGTAATATGGTCCTTAATATAACCTTGTTTATGTCCCTTCCTGTAACGCTAAAAAATTCTTAAGAAGAGAATCATTTCAGCAAACTAGGATGGCGACTCGGCCTGCAAGCGATAACGGGGATATTGGTCCTAGCGTTCTTCCTCAGCGCCGTGTACCGGAGTGCGTCACTGTATCACCCGCAGCGCCGCGCCATTTTGCATCTCAAAAACCAACGAAGAAAGGTGTGTTGAATAAATATTCGCAGAGAACTTTTAGTGCGAATAACCGAGTGTTATTCAAATACTCTTCTTTTGTAACCAAACCTGAATGTATATTTGAGTAAATTCTGAGTTGAAAAGTAAAGTAGTATATTTTTAAGTAAATCTTCAGATTATTTTGATATCATGTTTTTTTTTTAACTTTTACTTAATTCCCAAATTAACATTAATTTAGCAATGCTAAACCACTATTTCTGTGTTTTAAAAACCCGATGCCATTAAAGAGTCAACAAAGTGTAAAAATGAAAGTTAAATAACCCGCAGAAGTTAACCCTTTCGGTGACGAGTTTTAATTAATAACCCTGAGCGGTTTGCTGACAATTCATTTAACAGGTAAAAGAGAAGAAAGGCCTAAAAAAGCCCCAGTTCATCGATTTGAGCCCGCTCCAATCCCGGCCCGCCAAAGTTTTGCTATTAGCAGCGGGCATGGCGGCGTTTGGTCTATATACGCCCGTATTTTTCTTGGTAAGTAAAAGTACTAGGTTATCACGAGATTGCTCAACTTTGTTGGTATTTCTTTATGTGTAAAATTACTTGAAACATCTGGGGGTTTTGAAGCGTTCGATTAAGCCTAGTACACACGGGCTTAGTTGTTTCAATTTGTCTTACGCCGGGTAAAACTTCTTATCCGACGCGACGTAAGAACGAAAATAGATTTTGCGAAGATTCTATTTGAATGTTAGACACAAATCGATGGCATTAGCGTGGGTATCTCAGAGGGCGCAATTTTTTGTTTTATATATAAAATAAGAGTAAGTATTAGGTTAAATCCAAGTTCAATTTCAAATTTTAATAGACACCTATAGAATTTTGTCAGACACCTAAGAGTACAACAAAATAAAATTAATATTGTTACGTCAATACAAAATGATGTACAAATGTTACTTTAGAGCTAATAATAACAATTCGTGTCATTGTTTACGAATATTTGATGGATCTTTAATTTCTAAATCTACTTAAAATTGGTCACAACTCTCCGTGCTTAAACTATTCTTGAAATTTATTTGTCACTAATTCAGACTTAGTTGGAAGCATACTTGAATCGAAAGTCAAGAATACTTCAACACAAGACTAAGCGAAGTTTCTATCAATGAGAATGTCGCATCCTCACAGAAAATTATCTTTTCAGTAACTAAAACTACACCGATTCTCACATTCCAACTTCGGAAAATAATAAACGTATAATTTGGAAAAGACTTACGCATTAATTATATGTGACGTATGTACTTCATCCAATTTATGATGGTAAAAATATCTTAGACTTCTTAAATATTTTGCCAACATCTTCTCTCTTAAGAGATTTTACAATTGAAATGTTCGAAATTTACGGGAGCACTTTCTAGTATGATATATTATTATTACAATCTATGAGTCAAATAGGCTGTTTGGACATTAAATCGTGTTGCTGTATTTTTATTCTCATTTAAATAACATTGCTATTTTTATTTCGATAAGGATTGGATATTGTGGAATAGGGTCTTAGTATAAATATTTTTGCCACCTCTACAGGCTTTACAAGGCTCCCAAGAGGGACTCGAAGAGAGCGCGCTAGTACTCCTGCAGACGTTCCTGGGTTTCGCGGCGNNNGGCGGTGCTGGGCTGCGCGGGCTTCGGGCTCGTGCTCGTGCGGCCCTCCGCGCAGTGCCTCGTGTCCAAGCAGTACCTGTGCCAGACCGCTATGCTGGGGATCGGTGAGCGTTATGTACAAACTAACTATTCGTAAAGGCTAAAAGACGGTGCGGTAAAACTGCCAGTTTAATAAGCACAGTCTACGGTAATTAAATAGATGTATTAGACCGCTATGCTGAGGTCGGTGAGCTATTGCCATACAAACTGTAGATTTGTGGGACTAGAAGATAGCAGTAGGAGGTGCCTGTGTTAGAGACGTGGATTTCTCAGGGGAATTACGATGTTAGTACGCTATAAAATGTAAATCTGTAATATGTAGTAGGCTTGCAGAGCTCGGAGAATAGCGCACTGAAAGGTATTAGTAAATTAAAAGTATCGCGGCCAAAATGCTGGGAATTAAGTACTTTTTATTTATCAGTGTACTCACTTGATTTATATCTGCGTGGTTTTACCCGCATACCTTTATCTTAATTATAAAAATTGTCATGATACGCGGAGGACCCTTTATTTCTAAAGGACGGGAAATACTGTAATGCGAGCGAATATGCAGATAGACGCGATAAGAATTTATTATAAAATTATACAATATATTTCCATATATCCGTGGTATACGGAGCGTTATCGTTCGTCTGCGTTATGTGTCACTTTCCAGCGAATTAATTTGCCTTTCTTCATCTTTCTATATCAAGTAGACACAACAACAAAAAACGAGTATAATTATTTTGCATAAATTTTACAGTTGACAATTTCAATACGTGAATATAATATGCTTTCAAATGTACAATGTATTTTGATTTATGCATATGCATTTCTATTCGTAAGGCTTTACATACAAGCATTATAAACGTATAACCAGCGTTATCTATTTGTAAGCTGAAATAGATTTAGTTATAATGGTCACTTGAAGTCAGTATTCATTAAAATTTCTCATGTTTGAAGTATGATATGTGTGTGTTCAATTCATAAAATGAATAATTCAATTAGTTTTAAAACAATGTTCGTAATGCATATAATACGCTACGTATTTGTTCCAGGGATATCGATGCTAGCTCTCAGCAGCGTCGAAGGTTATCACGGCTACGTGCTCTTCGCTTGGATGTACGGTTTATGTTTGGGAGGATTCCTCTATTCGATGAAAATGCTCACAATGGAGCGAGTTCGAGGGCGGCACTTCACCAAAGTTTGGAGTGAGTACTTTCAGTTCGACGGCCGGGCTCCCGGTTAAAACTTGCAAACTAATCGGTGTTTCCGTCGACAGGTTTCGTTCAAGGAGCGGAAGCGATTCCGGTCATCGTCGGAGTGCCCGTGACGGGTTATATCAATCAGCAAGTGCCGCGGGCGGGTTTTTATTTTTCGACGGCGTCAACGTTGATCGGCGCGATTTTGTTGTTTTTCGTGGGATTCTCGAAGCGGGAGCCGGATCCGCCTCCGCTGCCGGCGCCGACGATATCGGAGGCCTGCTTGTGTCTGACGCCTCCGCGCTGCGAGCCGGCGTGGTGCGCGTGCAGCGCCGGGGGAGCCACGACGTACTGCGCTTGGACGGGCACCTCGTGCAGCGCTACGCGCCTTCCCAAGTCCCTGTCGTACGCGGCTCCGTTGAACCGGCCGTGCTGCTCGGCCGCGTACCCCGAGTGCTGCAGGCGCGCGCCGCTGCGGCCGTCGCGCAGCGTGCCCGAAGGCCTAGCGCGCCGCGGCACGTGGAGCCGCCCGGGCTCCTGTCGAGCTTCCTGCCCGAGACGCGAACATCACTTGATAGAACAGATCACTACTTCTGTGTAATTTCAGATATTTTAATTTGTGTCGGAGATGATGTAACTTTTTTGTTTAAACGACGATTCCTCATAGTTATATAAGAATCCACTCAACTAATTATCATAAATCGATATAAAAATTGAGAATGAATAAAAAAATAAAAGTGTGAATTATTATTTATTATATTTGATCACTTTTCAAAACTTAAAACTTATTTTGACACCGATACGCGAGTGAATGTGTAACGTGTAAATAATAGTTTAAATCGTAAGTATTATTACTTGTGAAAAAAATGTAACGTTCCGATTTCGTGTGAGAGGCGGATTTATAGGAAAGAATCGGCTCTTTTGACACACAAATATGAGCCTACTTTTATTATATCCTTCCTCTATTCAAATGATTTCACTGACACGTAGGGTTGTATTAGATAAACAGGAAGGCACGAGGGCTTCCCTCCGTGTTATTTGATTTCGTACTGTATCTGATGTTTTATTTCTCTGAAGAGTATCGTAACTAAGTTTACACCAATTTTTATGTAAATTAAATTTCCTTCTTTGTTTTTTTAAGTAGAATATGAACATTGAAATTATTATTTCTAGGATAAACAATATACGAATCTTGTAACTCCCATTTCTTCAAATACTTGTGGGACCTTTGATGTTGTAGCTAATAAAGTTTTGTAAAAATTAAAACTTATAATAGTTCCAAGTTAGCGTCTTTTATCTTTCATATTTGTTTAAAATCGTAGAGAATGGTGGCAATATAGTTGAACGTTGGTGAATATAATAAATTAAGAAACAATGTCAATTTTACTATTTGTTACAGATGAATATATTATATTGAACTTTATTTAAATATAAATATCTGGATTGTGTATTAGAAAAAGATGTGTATTGTATATACATAATAATACGTTGTATGTGATGAAGTTGTTTTTTTACTGCATTGTTCGATTTACGTTTATTTTGAAAAATAAAGTTTTAGAAAATATGTATTTTTTATTTGCGTTCACAAAGTTTTATATTCAACAAAAACTAAGCAAAAGCGAATTTTCTACGGAAAATAGAAGACGCAGCATCTGAAAGTAACCATTCCGTCCGTAAAGTGCTTGTAAATTGCGTTATATTCCGTTATGGCATTTAACACTCCCTAACGATTTCAAAATACAACAAAACACATGGAAATGGGCATTTATTTATTTTCAGCTTATTTATACTGCATTTTGTCTTGTTTAGTAGCTTCATATATGGGCGATGCGATCTTATCATCATATTAGTAAACCAGCTATTCTACGCAACTACGCTCTCATAGTTATACTGTTATGAAGCCTATTTCGATTAATGTTCTAACACAAAAAGATTTTCAAATCGGACCTATAGTTCTTAATTTCAATGCGTATAAATGAACATATAAACGGACTCTTATACTTTATAAACAATAGATAAAGATAGAGGATCTCTTCCTCTGAATTAAAAAATATATCTCAATATGTAGATATTCTGACCCAAGTCCCACATTCAGCAACAACTGGTACATTTTCGCACTTAACATTAAATATGGATTAACCCTTCGTATTCCACATGTGTTCACCTCAAATTTAGTGGACGGCGTGCCTGGAGAGGATGCTGAACACGGAAATTCCGGCCATAAAATCCAACGCCTGGTATCTACGACCTTATTATCAGTTAGCTTATGAAACGTTTCCACATCAACGAATTTACTCTAGGTTTCCTAACATATTGTATTAAGTGATTTAAGAAAACCGTGTTTCTTGGAAAATGTGATTGGTTTCACGCCAATTTTAATCTTGAAAAGCGAAAATGATGGTGAAAAATTATTTAGATGTCTTGAAAGGATTTATACGGTAGTATTTTCTTGTGTTTGTTTTAACGCGAGTACTTTCCATATGAAATAAAATACTTTTTTAAGGATTTTAGACTCGGTTTATTAAACATTATTTTACATTATTATTAACCGTAAATGTTGTCGTGAAAGTAAGCATTTGAAAATATCATATATCTGTCGTAACATTTCGTTTAAACCTGGTAAAAAAATACATATCGACTTTTATTTTGGCACTTCAAATTTTAAAAATTATCAATCTTCTACGAAACGTCATTTACAATTTCAATAGGAATTGAAACGCTTTAGTGAAAGCATGACTAATGGCTGTCGTGGGAAGACGTCCCGGAATGGATGATGGTTAATGGACACGCCAAACGTAAGACAATGAGCGCCCTCAATAGTTCCCGAACCATTTATTAACAATATAAAACAAGTCCATGAATTTCATTATTCTATTATTGATAAATCTTTGCAAGCGTTATGTATAGTTAACTAAGAATGCAATGTGATAACACCCGCGTATATCTCCAGTTCCTATGGAATTTCCGGGATAAAATCTTATGTCCTTTAACGGATTTCAAACAATCCCTGTACAGAATTTCACCCAAATCCTTTAAGCGGTTTAGGCGTGAAGAAGAGACAGACACACAGACTGAGTTACTTTTGCATTTATAATATTAGTAAGGATGTAAGGAAGGATAAACATATGAAATGAAATAGGTATATAAAATTTCATGTAAATCTGTCCCGTAGTTACGACGTGATTGACACACAAACATCCCAACATCAAAACTTTCTTATTTATTAGTACTGGTTTGTTAGAATCGCAATTGACGCACATTCCTATTTTTATACAACTTGACTATATCTACTTCACTTGAGTTCTTACGACTAACTTTATGGTATGACGACTTTTAATGTTTTTGCACGTCTTTATCATCACAGTTGTTATCCAGATATCTTAATTAATGCCTGCGAATTAAAACTTAATGGTAGGCTAAGCATCTCCTACTTGTATAAGAGGTCGGAAGAACAAAGGAAATGAGGCACGAGTGAAAAATGGGTCCTACGGTGTGCTCGCATAAAAGCTCCTGATACTACAACTAAACGTGTAAAAAGATGTTTATACTGTACCCAGTACTCAGTATATAGAACTACAGTTAAACTTGCAAACAACTACAGTTAAACTTATCATTTTAGATTCGAATGGTTTATGTTAAAGCAAATATGTTACAAGAATCATTTTATTGGGAAAAAAAGAAAAGAAAATCTAAATTATGACCTGTACAATAATGTTGTAGAACCTAAAAATAAAGGACAATAATTAAAAATAAAGGTACTGCTTTTGAGTCTGTAGTTTTCGTCGCATAACAAAAATATTTCGCCACCTTTTTCCACATCCCGCTCCCGTTTGAGTCTCACCTCTAAACCGTTGAGATTAAATCTATTGACATTTATTTTACTTTTTATTTCCCAAAACGAGGAGCGCTACTGAATGCGTAAAGGCTTAATACCGCTCAATTTGTATCATGTCGGATGTGAGAGATATCTTTGAATTATGAAACACGATGGGAATGCAACCTCGTTTTGTCTCTTTAAATATGCAGATTATGTGGATGAACTTTGCATACGGGTGTCAAGCTAAAAGTAGGATTACAACTTCATATAAGTTTGAAGTTTTGTATAAGACAAACAATTAAAATTTAAGATCTTTTTAAATATTTTCTTTAGAGTATTCATGTATTGTAGAGTATTTATATGCAGTATGTTCTTAAGTCATTTGCAGGTGTCTGTTCAGTATTCGATTCTCAAGCCGAATATGTTAAAACATAACCCTATTCTTGAAAAAAAAAAATTCGTAAGTTTTAACATAATTACAAAAAAAAAACGTCGGTTGAATGTCCCTCGATTTTTTAAAGTTAAAAAACTAACATTGAAATGTCTTCAAAAAAAAGGAATACTACCGTTCCCAATTCCACTTCATACATTTGTTTGCCGGCGAAAACTCATCGAATTTCCAACTCAATTTAAACTTTATATAGAAAAATCAGGACGTATTATATGGATAAACGTACATGTAATACGATAAAATAAATTCAATGCCCACCCGGGATTGATTGTGCAAGTTATACGTCTCATAATTTACATAATTACGGAGTCGGGCCTCGTCGGAATATCCCAAAGGACCATCGGATTATTCAATCTATATCGGAATTGGATACTTTAATCTTTTTTACGACTTTATTGATTACTGTTGTATTATACCGATTTCGATCATGGTGACTAAATCATCAGAGAACAGCCAGGAACGCAGGACATATTATAGTACACAAATATGTAATCAACACAAGTGCACTCTATTCCTTTACTCTCATAATCCGATGTTACGGCAGATGAGAACGACCGGATAGAGATCAGGCGCCGAACCGATGGCTTTGCGTGCTTCAAGAGGCACGGTGGTGCTCCTTCATCCCATCTTCCATACTCAGGGTTGCTCCTCCGACATTTTTTGTTCGAAAAATCCCAATAACATTTTTTCGACCCCATCTGGGAATCAAACTCGATGAGTAATCAAAGAAAAGTCACTAGTCCAACGAGGCAGTCAGAGAATTGCCGCTATAAATATATAGTAAATAAGTATCAGGGACATTAGTTTTACTCTTAAAACATAAAAATAGGACTTATTTCTTCGTTTAAAATAATGGCCCATACTTTTTCACTTTCAATACAAAGTTACTCTAGCTGCTCAACCAACTGATCCTGTTAGACCGACCTTATTTGTCACCATTGAGACTCGAACCCAGCCCACCCTATCTAATGCGTTTACCATTGAACCATGAATACGTTTTTTTTCTATTTACTTCACCTTATTAGTTTGCAGCGCTCATGGCTAGTTTATATTCAGCAATCGATACACATAGTACGTTAAACAACGTTGAACGCGAATCTATTGATGACCACTTACTTTAATTAAACTGAGCACTGATTGCTTCTGTTTATTTATAGTAAATTATAATTATAAGGTTATAAAACTATATCAAAACTCTTTGGCCTGCTTCAAGGATCTAACTCACCACAGAATAACGTTAATAAAAATGATGATGAAATGTAAAAACGCCGGTGCATTGACAATCAGTCTAAAATGACTTAATGCCATTAATAATATTTTCTTTCATTTGAGACCACACTCGAGTATATTTTTAGACATTCGGATATTCTTCCCAAATTTCACCCCCCACAACTTTTAAACAGCTCAACCTATTTTCGTCAATTAGCAAGTACATCAACATTAACATAGAAAACTTCATTGTAATCGCTTCATCCATTTAGGAACTATGATACCACAGACACGTCAAACTTAAAAAAATATCCCTCTTTTTACGTAGGGGTGCAAAAACTTTCGAGGTTCACAACTGTCACAAACATGGTTAAAAGGGATTTTCTACCACACATCTAATTGTCTCATTTGACTTGTTGATCTAAAATAAATAGGGGGTTAGACCGAACGCACCTACACGAAGTAATTTAGCCTTTCCTAATTAAAACGGGTCCTAATTAAAACCGACGCCAGTAAAATAGCAGTGTTCTGTTCTTGGGTTATATTTATGGAACGGAATATACGTTTAATGATAGCTTTTACAAAGGTAAACACTAACAAGGAGTATTTAAAATTTCAACTACAATATTATTGCTGAATCAAACTTATACAAACAGTATATGTATATGCTCAAATTCAGATATAAACAATTATCTAAACATCGCTTTGTACGAACAGAAAAGCAAAAAAAATATTATCTTATGCACCGGCAAAATATACATTCCACTGGGTAAATAAATACTCGTTTTAATAAAAAAATTAACAATACATTTTTTGAAACTAAAGTCTGAAATTAAATCATCAAAGACATAGACACATCACACATCATAATGTGTGTTGTATAGAACTACAACATCGTTTCACGGCGTTTGTTCCTCTAGTTACGATACTATTTTAAAAATCGACCCACTACGTAGTAGGCCACCGTATTTCAAGAGCATTCAGGCTTATAAAGACAACATTGCAGAATACGTTGTGGAGCGTAAAAACGAGCCCGAATCCGACGCTAATTTAATTTCAGACTACATCGCTCCATGCGGTAGGGTACACAGCGGATGATTCGGTACTGAACAAGCCATGAAACGGCTGGGGAATTTGGGCCGTCACAGATTTCAGTGCATGGAAACGCAAGCCGAAATTAATGCGGCCGGTGCGTCAACGTAGTAACGAGGCGCATGAATGGCAACCGTGTGCCGCTGACATGCTGGCATTATTGCACATTTTCTGAAACGACATCATTTAAATTTTCCTTTTTAACATGTTGTGTACCTGTGCCCGAATACATAAAGTTTAAGTCTTAGGTACGCTTTTATTTGAAAAAGTATTTATGATTAAAAACGCCACTTCCCGGTTCCCTGAAATGAAAAGTAATAGTTTAAACAAAACAATATAATATTTATTTTATACATATATCTTTTTCAGAGCAGAAAATAGTATAACATATTGGAACTTAAGCAAAATAATAAAAATATTACAACTGATCTTGTATTGGCAGAGTAATAAAAAAAAATAAGCTTGTCCTTTTACCTAGAGATTGGCACACATAGACGGCATGTTATACGTGTACTAGTGGATATGAGGTCAACAAGTGCAATTACCCCGAAATGAAGCATTAAGGCCAACATCCACTCGTATCCTACCTCACGTTTTCTTCATGTACTTCATTCAGTAATATATTTTTCTAAACTAACGTTAAATATAAAGGCTCATCATATATCGTAAAAATACCGGCTTTTTCTTTATAAAAGATGATTCTTTATAGACAATATCCGTGAATGATTCCACTTCAACCGGTTTATTAAGCAAAATTTATATAATATTTGCATGCTAATCATGGCAAAACGTGGCGATCCAAATTATTGTATATGTGACTCCAACAATGTTATACCTATATTTATGCAAATAAATAATTTGAATTTGAATTTGAAAAAACTTCTACTGATTTACTAACATTATTAGTAACTTACGCAATCAATAAGCACACGTCAAAATTGGTCAATTTAAATATTAGGAATTGCAGATAGAGTTTTATGACGGATGTGTAAATAAGGAGGAGATATGTGCTTCACCCGCGAAATCATACTGTAAAAATATGCCATCACGCAAGCTTAAGAAAAGGATGCGTTCCTCAAAAATGTCGCGAAGAAACAATTCATATTTCATATTTGGGTCGGAAGCATGGCCGACACGCACCTCCGTTCTTTCATCGTTTTACTTGAATTTACTCTATTGTGCCGCCTTTTCAAACATTTTATTACTCTCTTTGTAACAGGAGCCGCAAATTTACGATAAGCACCATAAAATTTAAGTACCATTGTGAAACAAAAGAAGATATAAAAAATTGACAAGTGAATTATGAAACATTATTGCTACCAGACGACAGTATATTTTTCATCTATTGGTCTGCTAATTGCAAAACTTGCTTCAATTTAACGGCACAATATAATTTGGCCTTGTTACAACCTAAGAGTGCCATTTTGTCATGAAAATCTAAAATAACAATGCGAGTTTTGTTGTTTCACGGCAAAAAATTTCATCACATAAATCTAAACTAACTAAAACGAACGAGCGATTATTATAAATTTGTTATAAATATATCCATATGCATCCATTAAAGTTATTTACAAATTATTTAGTCGAAAGCTGACTTCAGTTCATCATGAAATGTTTCATACGTAGTTTAGTTTTCGTATTTGGACGTTTCTAATGCTGAAAATATAGAATGTAATGCGAAAAGTATCATTCATGTTTTACTACAAAATATAAAACATATCTGCAAACCGTGAAACCAAGCACGCGGAGAAATCTATTATGGCGCGTAAATACAGGCTTGAGAAATTCAATATAAGGTTAAAGGCAATAAACTATGTAAACATCTGAAAGTGGAATGTTATTTGATTCTCTACGGAAAACTTGTGTATTTCTTATTGTAACACAACATTATTACAGAATACCTAGACAAGCGTTTTGCGAAAATATCCAAGACTTGTTGAAAGAAAAAATAAAGGAAATCCCTAAAACAATAGTCGAATCAATTTCACGTGTAAAATCCCACTACTTTCGGTGGGAGATTAATTCAATTTGAGAGCAATTCACTTTTACGACGTCCATCTCGCAATTTCCGGAACGCTTTACGAAGGCTTCACTAAAAGAAAATCACACAAACAATTATCTTAAAAGGAATGATAATTGAGCATTTTTCTACAATTGCTTTGTGAGGCGTCTTATCTTTTTAGGATAAACTTTTTGTTTTTAGACATGATTTTCCTTTCCAATTTAGAAGATACGCCCTGTACCGAATATTAGAAGTTAGAGTCACGTATTTTTGGCACAGGTTTGTCCTTTGTTTACTTATAGAGAAAAATTCCTATCACGTATCCCGAGCGGATATCAATAGACTGACGCGGTTAATGCTTGGTAGTTGCGGTCGCATAATATTCCAATTTCTGCTACATCGCCGCAATTCAAACCCAAAGTGTTTTGAAAGGGATGTAAGAATAGATTTGAGCCGCAGGTAAATTATAATAAAATCGATGGGGAGTAGGGCTCAAAGAAATTGCAATTTACATACAAAATGGAAATATTCTCGTTATGTCTAGTCATTGTTTCCATTACACGCATTGCTGAGAACAAATGAAAACGCGGTGTAGGCCTGCTGTCCTTATTAGGGGCTTCCCTGATTCATGGCTTTAATCAGATTCTTTTATGTTCGGCTTTTGAAGCGTGTAGAAGTGTTTTAGTTTGATAAACGCATTCATTGTGTAATGAAAACAAGACACTTTTAATGTATACGTATTATTTGAACAAAAAAAAAATAAAAATATTATATAATCTATACCATAATTTATATGTCTTTAGATCTGAGTATGAAGGGTGTGGGTTACATATTTAGTAGTGTAATTTTGTCGACGCGCTTGGGTGAAATTGAAGAAAACAAAAAAAAAATAAAGCACATGAAAATAGATATAAAATACAAATGTGTCATCTAATGTACCTGATACAATAATATTATTCTCTCTTTCTCTTTTGTAAGGAAATCAACAATATCCAAACAATCATGACTGATAATTGATAATATAACGATGTGTCATGGAGGTGATCACCCATGTGCACTGACGTAGTTGGACTATTATATAAGTATTTATTAATTTTCGTAACGCGTTCACAAACAACTGGGCAGTTAATAATAATGACTTATTTTTCAATGTCAAAGACTATACATATAAAACTTAAAACTAAAAATATCACAAATAAAACTACCACAAACTTCATACAATTTTTTCGTTGTTTTACCCTCTTACCGAATAGGATCTAAATTGAATTATATAGCGCAATGGATTTGCATGTCAGATATTGAATATGGCGCTTGTGACAAAGAGCCTCTCGACAGGCCGCGGTACATTTGTAAGCGTTTCCATCGTTTTATTTCCGCTTCAGTCGAACATTCACAATTGGGTTATCGTCGTCATATCCAACTTGAACCCGACTTACGAACGCGCTGAAAAACGTGCGGGGAATAGGAATTTTGGAACCATCGGTTTTGATTATCCGTTGTCCACTATAGGGCGTGCACTTTTTATTCACTAGAACTACCCTCGGCTTCACTGGCCCTTGTATATGTATATAAACTTTTTCATAATAATTTATAACTTAGAGATAATATATCTTGTATTCTTATGGTGAAAGAATTTTGAAATTATCTAAAATTTTGATATTATTCGTCACAAACATTCAAAAAACAAACCCTTACTTTTCACATTATAGGTGGCACAAAAGAACCTTAAAAACTTAAATTTCCGCAACGAAAATTCAGTCAAAAGAACTTGACGAATATAAAAAAATAATCTTATACATTATACAGTCTCCTCGATAAAAATCCAATAAATTGATTAACTTATCTTATTTTACGCTGAAATTGTGGTTTGCGCAAAATTAATCTACTATGGCAATATATTTGATTGGATTTTTTAAAGCTTTGCATAGGCGGGTATTCGGATGATCAAGCAATCAAGTAAATTGATCAACGTCACACAATCACACAATAGAACGCGTTCATGGACGTTTTTCTCATGCCAAAACTTCAAAATAGCAAGGAATAACATAAAGTTATCAAATCTGACCAAAATTAGAAACATCAGTCGCGGCAAAGAACGCGATTTTCGTGATAAAACGCGTAATAAATTTTAGTAATACACACATTTTATGAAATATTAGACACATTTAAACTCTTAGCGGACTATAAAACTCATGAAGGGGTGCTTTGTCAACCGGTAAAGCCCTGTATCACAGTCATTCTGTGTCGGCCATAAAACGAGACCAAATGTTATTTTAGTTTTATCGAAACCATTTATATGAAAATCTTGTTTTGATTTTATATTTATTAGTAAGGAAATTTATAAATATTTTATTGAATATTTTATAATTACAACAAGATTTGTAAAGCAGATGGTCTAATTAGATATGGAGAGGGTAGTTCTATAAAACTTCATGCAAACTTCATTACGGGTTGAGTCTCGGTGTGCATTAGCTGAAAGCACATTTCAGCAGTACTGTTCGTTGTCAAATAACAGTGATTGTAAATGTATTATTCTAAAATCATTTTCACTGTGAAGATTAATGTGGATTGCAGTTTCTCGGAATCTTGTTAGTCGTGAGTTAAATTAAAATATTTAGTTTCTTATTAATCTCGAAAAACTTTTGACTCGGCTTAGGTTTTTTAGGCAAATAAAGTTCCATTTAAATATTATAATTTCAGCTAAATATGTCATAATGCTACCGGTTGCGGTAGAATGAGGTCAAAAATATAAGAGATGAAAATATTTATCATTAATTATTTTACTTTTAATTTTATACTATACAAGCGTTTTACATTGTATGAGATACGAAGCATTACGTTCTTCTTTTTAACCATATTTAAAAAAAGTATAAAACTTGATGCTACTTTTACAAATTGAAGGATTTACAAAGACGTAATGAAATACCTATATTCTTATCAGTATCTTCTTAAGACGATCTAGAAAAGCAGACAAAAGCCGTCACTAGGCGAGGAAGAAAAGCTCCTACAGTTACCGAGTTGACAGTGAAGCGCAGATGCATCTCGCAATCGAGAATGAATTTTTAATTTACATTACTCAAGATTGCGGTGTTTTGTAAGAAACCTGCCCTCGTGTCATTTCACAGAATAAAGAATGTCGCTAAATATAACCGGTGAACATAGCACCAATGTAAATGCAGCAGTGCGTAATAAATCAAGCTGTTACTACGGAACTTATCGTTCTCATACTGTTAAATTATCTTCTAAATAATAATTATGAATTATCCTAATGTTACTTACTGTATTTTACATTAAGTTAGACATCACAGAAAATATATTCCGATGGAATTTGGAGAATTGGACAGGTGTAAAAATGAAACGTATAGATTTTGTAGAATGTAATATAATTTTTACTCAAAACATACGATGTCGTTTCATATCCTTTATTGTTATGGATAAATTTGTATCTGAACTTTAACAAATACGTACAATTATTACGAAATACAATCAGACATTATTATTATAAAGACAAATTTGACTTGTACATACGAAGTTTTGTGTGATCGCGCAAAGTTAAATGACTTCGGTACAAACTCGGTGGAAGTTAGACATTCAAACGTATATTGTTATGTATCATTTATATCCCACACCACTAACTATTTGAAGTTCCTAATTAGACGAGAAAATTTATAGAAGATTAAGTAAAGGTCAAGCATGTAATCCCGTTTTACGATTCTAACCCACAAGAACGGCCTAATTTCCTTTGTCTTTTATACACATGTACAATAATTGCTTTATTGGAAATGGAACTTTGTTTTTTAGTAATTAGCTCAAAATATATATTGAGAGACGACGAGACGAGAAGAAGCGAGAATTTTTAAAGAAAAGAAATTTAATAGCCGTATTATTTGATCAATTTCTCGGCTATTCAATCGTGTAGTATAATCTTTTTTAAGAGAATCTATTGAAAGCACAATAAAGGAAATGGATAAGGCTACATTCAATCTAACTAATCTAACCGTTCGGACATTTTTATTTTTATTTTGTACTAGTTTTACCTCGATCTACACGTGTATGCTACGCAATTGAAAAGCCAAAACTTTTAAATATTTAATTGAGATATTAGTTTTACCGAAGGTATTTCAATCTGTTTAGTTATCAATTATTTAAATGATTAATTACTAAATCAAATTAGTTATTACACTAAAAATATAACAACTTGTGACAATTTATAGCCTCATTTAAAAAGCAAAACTTTAGAACTCATAATATTTATACAAATATCACTAGCCATAAGCTCCGAGAAGTCGTAAAATCTTGGGTTAATCTTGCGCTTTCTTATATGACATAAAGATTTTTATCCTAACAAAATTCACAAGTTATATAAGCGAGTAATTTCTCAGGTTTATGGCAGTGCGTCCTGTGAGATTAGGTAGGAGAGTTTAGTTCATTTTTCAGGTGTCTACAAGGTGTTGAGAGTCGCTTGATGAATGTTCGGTGACTTCGAATTTCGTCTTCGTAACGAAGACTGATCGGCCCCTGCCGTGACCGATGAGAGACTTCCGAAATAACATTCATTTCGTTGAGTCGTGGCTGAGCTTTCCTGTTATCACGCCTCAAATTGGCGAGAAATTAAACAAACTTTTTGATAACAAGATGATGGAAGGCAAGGGTTATTTTTAAAAAGTTCAGGAAGTTGTGATTATTCTAACAAAAGGTAAAGCTTTGGTTCCGCAAAAAATACAGGTTTTATTTTACTTTCACTGTCAGTTGAATATTGCTATCTTTTTCTAGATTGTAACATTTCTTTCTTTTCAATTTCGTTTAGTAATCAAGACATTAACGAATACAAGTTCTACATATTCATTTCACCTCGCCCCGAGATCACCTTTTAAACTAAAACAGAATGCAATAATAGCCCATTAACTGGCGTAGGAAAACAAACTTTAAATTAACTATGCAAATGCGTTGGAAATAATTGCGGTTTCCACTAGAACGGTTGAGGTTAGCCGCCATTACTATTTAATCCACGTGTGGAAACTGATAACGAATATTTATTTGACATTCATTTACTGATAGACCGGATCATCTTTCAGTACCATAAAAGAAAAAACAACCTTCTGAATTATTGTAAAAAATAAACATGTGAGATAATCCACAATCAAAAGTTTAATAATAAAATTAAAATTTGGCAGAGGTGTCTTGAAGTATGAAGAACTTTATAGACCCCAAAAACGGTAAAAACATTTTCATATTTATATAAGAATTTCATTAAATCGTATTTCACTCATTATATTTTAGATACAATAAATATTAATGAAGATAGATAACTGCATTACACAAATTCTTTATTCAAAGATTAACTAAATCTAAAATTCAGCGATTTCAACAGGGCACTGAAGTTATTACCGTCTTTACACTGCGTTTAATAATCTTTTCGGGTCGTCGAAAATTTGCATAAATTCTTAATTAAAATTTTCACAACGTCATTTAGCAACTTTGTGTGGAATTCCTTTTCTTAAGCCTTCGTTGCGATATTACATTCCTACAGCCACGGCTACTCTATACTCTGCTAACGATATAAATATCTAAGTCATTCGCTTAAAAAGTAAAAGAAATGAAATGAAATGATTATTCTTTATTATGTACACAAGCATACGAAAAATAGTCGACACAAAAGGTGGCTATTATTGATAATAATTAGCCATTTCCTCTATGCGGCCCAATGGAAGAATGGAAGCAAAATTAATCAAATAAGTTATAATATTGGTGAATCTTTTTTCGAATCAGATGAGCAATGAAACGAAAAGATAAAAGTACATTAGTACGTATCATTAGTGCATATGTTGACCTGGAGGTTCGACATTAGTGAATGTTAAGATGCACCGGTGTATGTCGGCAATCACCAATTTCGGTTTTACGATGGTGTAACTCCGAAATTGTTCTTTTACTTATGCTTGAATCGGACAATACTGGTGAATGTTAACATACAGAAGATACAATGAATCTGAGATTTACTCGAATTGCTCTGAACCTAATATGGATGGTTACAAAGAAAATATTAAATAACCCTCGCAGCCTAGCTGTCCTGCTCTTTTAAGGGCATGCATCCAAGTCTGGCTACCCTGGGTCAGGGTTGCCTTCAAATTAAATTCATTCAAGGGTCCATAAAGTTTTACAATGAAAATTCTTTTCAAACTTCTAATTTCACACGTCATTATTTTTCTATTTCTATCAGTTATCATAATTTCGCTTATAATGAAAATTTACCAAGTTGTCTTGGTGTATGTGTTGCCATACACCGTCACTAGTTTATGACCGAAATCATCATGAAAAGAATAAATAACGGTCATTCACCAATGATCTTGGTGGATATTAGGAGGCACCAGTGTATTTTTAACACACTGATTTCGGACATCTACCGTAACACCATAATACATAAACATATCACCATTTATTAAAACTATAAAGCTTTACTAATAATTCGGACCTGGGGAGTTTGCCCTTGTTTGAATGCTAAATACCGGCTAATGTCAGGAACTACTGATTTGAAAAATTCAAATTCAAAATAATTTATTTCATAAACACAGTGCTGTGTTTGCCAGGCATGCCGGCATACAATATTTTAAATTAATGATCTAATACAATAATTTAAGCGTAACTATTATAATATAAATTAAATTACCATGCAATACAAAATGTCATTAAATTAAAACCATTAAATACACAAAAGTCCATTATACATAGATGTCAATTGCTTAGTTAGATAGATAGAGAATCGAGGAAAGTAGTAATAGGCTAGATAATATTTTGAGTGAAAACACGCGAAACAGTTGGTAATTTTTGTTTTAATTACTGTCTAAAATTAGCCAACTACAAAATGTTTCAATATACATTATATTGGATTGCATCCCTTAGTTTAATTCAATTAGATTTAATATGCCATCTTCTACATACGTGGAAAACACATTGCTATTACTATAAAATAGGTTCTGTATTCATGCATGCGATATTGGTGAATAGATAGGACAGGCAAGCCAAGCAAAGCAATTGATAGGATCGTAACACACGTGGGCATAATATATATGTGGTACGATATTATATGTATATTTGCAGATGACAAAGGTAATTGAAGGTTAGTGAGAGCATCAATGCAATGAAGATAATATGTATAGAAGCTATTTTATGCGCGTCCGATAATAGGCTAACGTTTATTGTACAATGTATACGAATTAAATTATTTTGTGAACTTATTGTATACTAGCAGCGCCCCGCTGTTGCAGTCGCATAACTTCTGTCCCGTGGCAACTCCGTGGTTCAAGTGGACTATACGTTATACTGAACCAAGTTTCATCATAATCGGTTCAGTACTTATTGTGCGAAAGAGTAACAAACACACATACATACATAGGTCCTAGTAAATTTTCGCATCATATAAGTAGGAATAGGATTTGCCACAGATCATAAAAAAGTAATGGTTAATACGAGCGGTGCCACTTATTGTTGCACAAACTTAAACTATCCGTTTAACGCTCCCATAGCATTATGTTATATAGGCTACAGCCTTCCTCGATTAATGGTTTAAACACCCAATTTATATAACAACTTAACAAAACTCTTTACTTTATAATAATACATATACACTAGATTTACTATTGCACGCGTTATCCAATTGTGAATAAACCAGTGCAGGATCAATACATGATCAACACTTAGGATTTAGGAAGTGAGTGTCCAACTGTTAACACAGTGTATATAATAACCGAGACCATTTTCTGAAACATTTACAAAATTCGTTAAGCCCGCATGCCATTGAATAGTTTCTAAACATTGGCTCTGTGAACAAATATCAAAACTTTAACAATATTATTGTTGGCAACAATACTTTCTTTTACTAATAAGTTTGTACACAACACACAGCCAACAATGTAGACTAGTGCCATTCTGCGAGCCAAACGGTACACCACTTGCTTTTAATGTTTGCCAAAATATGTAATAACGCAAAATATGAAATATTGTAAAACACCGTACAGGTAACCGAAAATCCATTAGCATTTTAAGCCTCCTATCAATATGGTCTATAAAATCGTCAACCAAAAAATGGAAAATACCCAATCTCGTTCGTAATTTTTTTGGTCCATATAAAGTTTTACGAATACCTGACTAAGAAACATTTAAAGTCAGATATTTCAAACAATTCTCTTTTCATTGTAAAAATAACATTAAGCCTTTCTGTATATGATTAAAAATTATTGAAATAATAATATTTAACTTGGCAACATTATTTGTTGATGTAATATGCTTTTTATATCTGTATATAACGAAAGAAGTAATTGTATAAGTTACTGGGAAAGTCCCAATGATTTAATATCTTTACGAAGATATAAGTATGAAAAATGTAACAAAAAAATTGCCCAAAGCGATTGATGTTCAATCAAGGAGCACGCAACGACAATGCCTAATTCATATTTACACGATCTCATGAATATAACAAAACTCCATCACGTTCTTTCGTAACACATTTTCCGGAAATTATAAGAAAAACCTATTACGATCTAAACCCGGTAGTAATAAATATGTTAATATTTTTCATACTGCTTTAGTATTGTCCTGTAATCGTAACCTATATAATATAGAATTGTAATAAACTAAGAGAGTAAGAGAACTTGGTGCTAATTTTGAAACTATATCTTATTTTATTAATTATCCATTTATAGTTTTATACGCCTGGTTAGCTACGCAGAAAATATCTCAGATGGGTAGGTGAGGTGGGTTTCATTCAGACGCGGGGGAATTTCAGTTCATTCAAATTTCTACATAATTCTACATTACTGATAACAAAGGCCGTGAAACTATGTGTTGGGTTGTGAGGAAAGCACTTTACAATTGATGTCCCACTAGTCTGTTGAGCATTTTAATGTGATTCTTCAAAATTCGTATTTTTGAAAAATCCGGGCATTGGCTGTAATTTTGGCCGTTTATTGTGCTATAATATAACTGTACCACTATGGGAAGTTTTCTAATATAGTCAGATACTTCCACACCAAGGACACAAACTTTTCATTTATATGCTTGCACTTTTAGGTACCAACTCTAAAAGTTGATGTTGATGTTGTTATTAATGAAAATAAAAAAAATTACCGTAACACAACAGCGCAACTTACGTATGATAGATACACAAATACGCACGTATGGTGCACCTTGTTTGATTTATCTATTTAAAAGTATCATAAAAACTAAAAAATGCTTAAGATCCTTCCAAGTAATTGCTGATTGAGATTCCACTTAATTTTGATACCATAGGTCAACAGTCAAGCCACAAGATCCACAGAGTAATATCATAATATACCATAGCGACGTGCGGCGCTGTTTACACTACTACAAAATTGACGATGTATTTACGGTCCTTTCCAGAAATACAGTTTGATTAACATTACGTTTGTTTATTGTAAATATAAATTTCAAGAACATAAATGGACGCCAGACTTTATGAAAAATCGTTTTATGATTATTTATGTTTATGTAGTTTTTAAAAGTTGTATTTTTTATTATTTTATTTTTTTAAAGATTTAAGATTAAGGCGGGGTGAGTCAGAAAAGCAGTATCTTTACCTACGTTTTTTTCGTTCACAATGCACAGTTAAATTTTGAAAAAAATATATGTGATTCTTCAACATATAACCGAGTCATGACGGTGCTCCGAAACACGATTACGGTAACTTCGCTGCAGAGAAAAAAATCGCAAAGATAGGTCTAAAATAAAAGGGATTTGCATATAACTTTGGTAATATTTGATTAAGGGAAATAAAAAAATGACTAAAAAAAAGCTTAAATAAATAGCAAGGGCGCTCGGTGAAAATATTAGAAACATATTGATTTTATAAGGGTTAAATCAACGAAAATCGGTTTTCTAGCAATACAACACGCGGTCGGCGCGTCAATTTGCTTCCCTCACACCCGTTTAGCTAATGCTAGAGAGCGGACATGCCCAAATTCGCTCCGAAATTCTCGAGACGTCCATACAATAATTTAATTCACAAATATGAAAAAATATTTTAAAAGTAGGGATTTAGGCTAGCCACATACGGGCAATAATATAAAAATATTATGTTATGAAATATTATTTTAAATTATTATTTGTATTCAACAAATTTTGATAAAATCAATACAGTATTGTTTTTTAGTTACCTACTGTTTTTTGACCGAGCGAAGCGAGGTCTGAGAGTCGAGATGGTCCGACGAGTGAGTGTTTGTATGTTTGTATGTAAGTATAAAAAAGTAATCTGACTATATATGGAGTATTGTTTATGCGATCTTGATGAAATTTCGTAGTCGAATAGTTTAGACAAAAATAAATCTTGAGTTCGAAGATGAACGAAGTCGGTAGAGGGGGTAACGAAGATAGAGGGGACCAAATAAGTGATTTTCATGTGAATATAGCAGAGTATGGTACCAAATGAAAGGTCTTGGTTTATACATTACAACACGAATTGTAGCTAGGAGCGAGTCACTAGTTTATATAAGTACCTCAATCGTTAAAATATAGTTTTTAACTTAGAACAAATTAAAGCCAAACTCGTGTATGGACTACATTTTACATAGCTACGCACACAGACATGACGCATGTGTCAAACGTTTATTATGATATTGTGTATTTATTAGTCCGGTTTTTCCGGCTTATTATGAAATTAGTAGGTAGCCATTTTTGAAGTAAAGATGGCCGCCGACATTTTTATACTCGATAGTACTATGGGTGTCGTTTTCTAGGTTCTTGGGGGTGCTTATTGTAATAATGATATCAATTTTTGAATTAAAGATGGCCGCCGACATTTTTATATTCAATAGCAATATGGTTGTCGTTTTCTAGGTTCTTGGGGTTGCTTATTATGAAAATCATATCAATTTTAAAATAAAAGATGGCCGCCAACATTTTTATACTCCATTTTTATAATCCAGTAATATGAGTGTCGTTTTCTATGTTTTTTGGGGTGCTTATTATGAAATTAGTATCCATTTTTGAATTAAAGATGGCCGTCGACATTTTTATACTCGATAGTACTATGGGTGTCGTTTTCTAGGTTCTTGGGGGTGCTTATTACGAAAATGGTATCAATTTTTGAATTAAAAATGGTCGCCGACATTTTTATACTCGATAGTAATATGGGTGTCGTTTTCTATGTTTTTTGGGGTTGCTTATTATGAAAATGATATCAATTTTAAAATAAAAGATGGCCGCAAACTTTTTTATAATCCAGTAATATGGGTGTCGTTTTCTATGTTTTTTGGGGTGCTTATTATGAAATTAGTATGCATTTTTGAATTAAAGATGGCCGCCGACATTTTTATACTTGATAGTAATACGGGTGTCGTTTTCTAGGTTCTTGGGGTTGCTTATTATGAAAATGATATCTATTTTAAAATAAAAGATGGCCGCCAACATTTTTATACTCCATTTTTACAATCCAGTAATATGGGTGTCGTTTTCTATGTTTTTTGGGGTGCTTATTATGAAATTAATATGCATTTTTGAATTAAAGATGGCCGCCGACATTTTTATACTTGATAGTAATATGGGTGTCGTTTTCTAGGTTCTTGGGGTTGCTTATTATGAAAATGATATCTATTTTAAAATAAAAGATAGCCGCCAACATTTTTGTACTCCATTTTTATAATGCAGTTATATGGATGTCGTTTTCTATGTTTTTTGGGGTGCTTATTATGAAATTAGTATCCATTTTTGAATTAAAGATGGCCGCCGACATTTTTATACTCGATAGTACTATGGGTGTCGTTTTCTAGGTTCTTGGGGGTACTTATTATGAAAATGGTATCAATTTTTGAATTAAAAATGGCCGCCGACATTTTAATACTCGATAGTAATATGGGTGTCGTTTTCTATGTTTTTCGGGGTGCTTAATATGAAATTAATATCCATTTTTGAATTAAAGATGGTCGCCGACATTTTTATACCCGATAGTAATATGGGTGTCGTTTTCTAGGTTCTTGGGGTTGCTTATTATGAAAATGATATCAATTTTAAAATAAAAGATGGCCGCCAACATTTTTATACTCCATTTTTATAATCCAGTAATATGGATGTCGTTTTCTAGGTTCTTGGGGGTACTTATTATGAAAATGGTATCAATTTTTGAATTAAAATGGCCGCCGACATTTTTATACTCGATAGTAATATGGGTGTCGTTTTCTAGGTTCTTGGGGTTGCTTATTATGAAAATCATATCAATTTTAAAATAAAAGATGGCCGCCAACATTTTTATACTCCATTTTTATAATCCAGTAATATGGGTGTCGTTTTCTATGCTTTTTGGGGTGCTTATTATGAAACAAGTATCCATTTTTGAATTAAAGATGGCCGCCGACATTTTTATACTCGATAGTACTATGGGTGTCGTTTTCTAGGTTCTTGGGGGTGCATTGGTGCAGGTGTATTGTGATAATGATATCAATTTTTAGTTAATATATTGCAAAATAAAAAAGAATTTAGAATTATATAAACAGGAGCAGTGACACTTTTGTTATATTTAATTAAAATAATTACTTCGCTTTAGGAAATACTTCGGACTTAAAAAAATAACAATTTTTAAAACGTAATCATTGCATAGTCGTTCTAAAATAAAATAGAAGCTTATTAATGAGATATTTGCAAAAATAAACTTGGGACTATGACGAGATATTTACAAACGTACGTTTCTAAATCGTTAAAATTTTGTACTACCTATTCTTGGAAAATGAAAATCAACAACGTATAGATTTTAGGAGCGAAGCCTCGGGCGGAAAGCTGGTATAGTAATATTATAAAAGAACAAGACACCCATATTACTATAAATAATGTCCGTGGCCATCTTTCATTCAAAAATTGATACTATTTTCATATTAAGCATCCCCAAGAACCTAGAAAACGACACCCTTATTACCATGGAGATAAAAAGTGTCGGCGGCCATCTTTTATTTTAAAATTGATATCATTTTCATAATATGCAACCCAAAGAACCTAGAACGCGACACCCATATTATTCTGGTGTATAAAATTGTCGGTGACCATCTTTAATTAAAAAATTGATGCCACTTTCATAATTAGCACTGCCAAGAACCCAGAAATTGATATCCATATTACATTAGATTATAAAAAATGTCGGCGGCCATTATTTATTAGAAAATTGATATCGTTTTCTTAATAAGCCCAAATAACCTAGAAAACGACACCTATATTACTATAGAATAAAAAAATGCTGGCCACCATCTTTTATTTTAAAATTGATAACATTTTCATAGTGAACACCCGAAATAACCTGGGAAACGATACCCATATAACTTAAGAATACAAAAACGTCAGCGGCCATATAACTCAGTAGTTATATGTTCCATTACATAATAAATACTCATAAGAACCTAAAAAACGATGCCTATGTTATTATAGACTTTAAAAACATGAGCCGCCATCTTTGTTTAAAAATTATTACCTTTTTCGTATTCATTATCCAAAAATGTTATGACACTCATATTACTATTGAATAAAAATATGTTGCATGCCAGTCACCATCTCTAGTTTAATAATAAAAAATTGATATAACATTTAAAGTCCGCATCCTCACAAATCGGCACGAATATAAGTTCATAATAAAATTTCCTAATTAGATTGTATAGAAGATAAATATATATTTTTTTAGAAAAACAGCAAATAAAACATTATTCATTAGCCGAAAGTTAAAAAATCTATTAATTAAATTAAAATATATTTAGCCTCTTAGTCTTTTTTATCACTAGTGTGAAATAAATATTTTGGAAACAAAAATTACTTAACGGAATAGTGTTAGGCTAGCCTAAGTTCGTTGCTCCCTGTATGATTCGAGTCGTTTGCAAGCGCGTAGTTGAACTCGTAACGCGGCACGAGGTGTGAGGAAGCGAGGCGCTTCAAAAGCTTAGGGCTCCTACATAAGAGGCCCTTAAATTGTTTTTCTTACTTCAAAAATTAAGGTTGTAAGTCTGGAACTGAAAAAAAATCCTTCATTTCAAACTCCTAAGGAAGGGTATTCCATCAGGTTGTATCGAGTTCCTTCCTCTTATCGTTTACATATCATACCGTTTAATATAATATGCGTTCTTAAATATTACTTTCCAGGAAAAAATCGTAGATCTTCCGTAATTAAATCATCGCGTTGCTTCTGTTAAACTATCAAGCGAGGTAATGTCATGCAAAAGAATTAGCTACGCTTGACTCACGATATTAAACGAAGAGCGCCCGTAATAGAGTAAATTGAACTTAAGTTGCGATGAGGTAATTCAATCGCGCGTCGCCGTTAAATCCAGTTAATTGGCTATCTTTGACACGGAATTTAATCAAAATTGGGCTGGGAATCGAACTCCTAAATTGCTGTGTTTAATTAGCTTGTTGAAAAATATTCTAGAGAATTACAAAGATTGTATATCGTAATAAATAATAAGGACTAAGTTGCAAAGAAAATTTCTATGAATACGCAGCAGATTTAGAAATTATTACATCGTAGGGCTTACTACTAATTACGGACAGTTTCAAGATACAAAGTATCTTGAAACTGTCAAAACTATCAATGTAATAATGGTTACAAATACTTATAATCTAGAATAGCAAATAATAGTTACATAAAGCTTTTTTCTCATTTTTATATTTCCATAATAATGCTGTAAAATGAATCATTACCATACAATAAGCGAATATGAACCTTAAACATAAATGTGATTCCACAGCCTTTTTATAGACGCGAATAGGAATGTAATGTGAGAACCCGAGTCTTTTCACGAGCAGTGCTTATCGAGAATGGCCCGGCAATTGAATGAAATGACACATGTTACAAAAATAAGTAGCTAATTTTTCACGTACTCAAAGTACTTAAGCGTACGATTTTTCCTGAAAAACGATATTGTTTGTAAGATTGATTTATTGCATGTTCTTTAAACAGAAAAGCTTTTATGCGAATTCATTGTATTTTCTCTAACAAAGAGACAGTGTTTTACTTGTCACATATGCCACATATTATAAAGAGAACAATAACAATATTCAACATAATATCTACTAGAACGGCCACAAGTAGGTTAAGGTTAGCTTGTTAATTAAAATATTCACGTTGGTACGAAATTAATGTTAGATCCGAACTTGGCGAAATTACTGATATAGAAAATAGAATATTATCTTTTTAAATACTACAAATTATAAAACTATGTATCTCAAGCCCTTTCTCCCAAACGACATGGCTTTATTTTTTTGTTCATGATCTACGTACACAAAAATTATTCACGAACACAAATACGACTAAATAGATCAGTCAAAAATGCTTGTAATGAAACAAAACTTCGAAGGCGTATATACAAATAACACGCAGAATTCTCAATTCATATTGTGAAAAAAAGATGTGACGGGCTACCTCAGCCCGCCAACATACTGCACACACATCGCACTAGTGCCATATTTTAATGGATATCACGCTACATTACGCTTTGTCTCTCTAATGACTATCATTTATTTTATGATTTGTACAAAATAAAATTCATAACCAAAACATAAATATACCAAAAAGGCTGTTTCTTCAAAAAATACTTGTAATGAAACAAAGGAAAGCTACAAGTTGCTCGCGAAATTCTCCAGTCATATTGCGAAAGAAAGATGTGTGAACAGGATGTTAGCGGATTGCCTCGGGGCTCGCATTAGGGCCATACTTTCATCGCTCTCAGCTTAACAATACTTTACTGTTTTATCCTCGTTAAGCCAAGTGCTACTTTTTAAGTACTGTATTTTGAAGTGTAAAATATTTTCCGTGCGAGGTGTTTAGAACACTAATATAATGAAATGTAAAAGAATAGAATTATAAAGGCGCGCGTTGTAAAAGAAAAATGTGAGCCCATAATTTATATTGTATTTGCAAGACTTTGCGGGTTATACCAGCTAAATTTTTTAAATTTATTGTTTTATAACATAATTATGATGTGTAACTGTTTTCCAATGGACTATAATAAAATAAAAACTTTGTATTGTGGGTTTATGGATTGTTGATATCCTGAGAACGTCACATTTATTTTCGCTCTTTGAAATTTGCATTTTTCCAGATATACATCGCGACTACATTAATTCTCTTCCAAGTAGTTGTGGGAAAAAAGTGTTATTATACCCATTCATTTAGAATGACCCGTATTTTTTTAGAATTGCAATTTCGATCTTAAAAATAAATCAAACGATGTCAATGTTATGTAGTACTCATTTTAAGTTTCAATTTAAAACTTCTTATCCATCAAGTAGTTGCACCCTTGCAAAGAAAATGCAATGTATTTTATTTTTTCCACAATCCCATTAAAGAATTATCCTTTAACGCTGACACTACGCTTTGTCTCAACCTCAAATTAACCGTAAAAAGGCACATAAAGCCTTTGTTGACACTCGTCGAGTTTTCCTGTAATATTTTATTCTCTTTTATATTTAAAATTGATCTAAAACTGCCTTTTACCTTCAAATTGCCTCCTCCTCTCTACGAGTATGTTGGTAATTATTTTGAAACTACTCGTATTTTGTTTTAAGTATTTAATGTTTTGTAAATTGTGAAAACAATGTTGTTAAAACACTATTTAAAAGAAATTTTAATTCATTTTAAATTTCTTATATTCTTGTTAAATCTAATAATACCTTTTGTCCTTTGCACATATTATATATACAATGTATCCGGATTTTGTTTCGAGTCATCTTAACATTGACAATACATTATAAAAAAATAATTTTACTATAAATTGATTATAATTGAAATATTTTGTGATGCATTATTTTAATCGTATTTTGTTATAAGTGATTGTATTTTGAGAAGATACCGTCGCGTGTGGTGGATGTTCCAATAAAACAAAGTAAACGTATTTCATCGACATCCTGTGCTTCCGCAAAATCTGTTCGGCCATAAAAATAAACTATTGAGTTTTATTCACTCACGCGAAAAAATAAATGAAGGTTTTAACCGTTCAGGAACAGATAAAGTGTATTTTTACCCACAATATTTCAAATCTGTTGTTATTATCGTATATTATTATAGGTAATGGAGACACGGCTATTTATATTGATTTGAAATTTTCGATATCTAATATTTGATGATGAAAAGTGATGCAAAGATGAATCTTCTCTACCTACCATATGGATTATAAATCTTGTTTTATTTAATTTTAATAGACAATTTTTAAACATTATTTACTGCAGACAAGCATTATACAATGTACTTTCATCAATAATAGGATCTGAAGTCGCCTGGAGTTTTGCTCTTCGACGTCATTTATCACTCGATAACAATTTTCCTAGTAGCCAAAATAATAACGCCATATCGTAAATATTTACTGGACAAAAGACACCTAAGTGTCACCCAGGAGAGATTGATGATGCCTCAATAGGATACAAGAATATTTTTACGAAAAATTGATTACATTGATTCATTCATCGAACCCTCTTTTGTACGGTTATTATGCTTTCAGTTCAGTATTTAACATCGTTTTAAAAATTTATTAATGTCATTTCTCCCTCGATATTTAAAACAGGTTAATGTTTTATACGTGCCCATTATCATGTTTTAAAAAGTTTAAGTGCTTAGAATGTAATTTTATTTTAGTACCAATACACCAAGGATATTAAATTATTATAATTTGTTTTATAACCACTTTTAAGTACTCTTATAAATTATTTTCTAAACTAATCTTTTAAAAAACGCTAAATTTGAATGAGTATCAATATAATGATTAAGGTTTTCATCGAAAAAACTGTCTCAACAAAAAGTCGTACAAAACAATATCAGAGGTCATAAGATCGCGCATTAAAGTAAATATAAATGGAGATAAACTCGAACAGACTTCATCCGAAGCCGGAGGTGCTTAGATATAATCTCGTTAAACAAAACCAGGTCAAATGTTAGCACAATGTGTGTGAAACGAACAGCAATGGGATAACTTTAAATACCCCTAACCGTGCCAAGATTCAACTCTAACGTCCCTTAATTAAGTGACCGCCTTATGTGTAGGCTCGTTTCATGAACTTACTGGGAAGTAGGTGTACGTATTACGATCCTAATTGTTTGGGAATTTATTACAGTACCGTTTTCACTTTATTAAATGAGCTTTTCCGGATACACTAGAACTTTAATAGAAACGAGGCGCCTTCTTTAATTTTACAAATTTTGTTTAATTATATTAAGTGATTCATTTTATTTTCTGCTACTGAATCATAAAAATAAAATCCATGCTATAATTTTCTCCAGAAA
>LQNK01000709.1:77010-93302 GCA_001586405.1 Phoebis sennae
AATGTTAATCTGTATCTACTGTGCTTTGTACCTTTTTTCCTGAATAAATGTTTAATCTATCTATCTATCTATCTAAAATACTTTTTTCCGAAATTATTTGGCTAACATAGTTGAACCTGTAACTCCTCAGCTTCAATGTTTATATATTATACAAAAAATTCAACGCATCAACCACTTCAGAAATTTAGACAAATTGAATACACAAAAGTGACTATAAGCCGCTATAAAAAGCGAGCGAAGTGAGCAGTAATGATGCAAATTAGGACTTCGTCGGATGGCAGCGGCCACTATTGTGTGCCCATTTCAGCTTTACGAATGCTATTCTTGCATTTTCAAGACTCTCGAACGAGCAATGCTTTGTCCATTAGTATTTGTAAGACATCAATGGCATTATGGAAGCTCCAGGAAAGAATGTACTTTGAATATCATGGAACGTGAATTCTATTGTACGGCCACGTTTTACATATCTATATTAGATTTTGCTGCAGTGAAGATTTTGTTATCTCCTTAAACTTAGTTACAAACACAGGTCTATAATAGTGAGCAGTCAGGGCATTCCCTTATCTTATAACATCATATTTCGCGATGCCTAAGTGTGCATCCACACCCTTTGTGTACAAATTTATATTAAAAATCAGGAATAACCAATGATATTAAGCTATTAAGTATTAAATAAAACATTATAATATATCATTGGGAATAACCACTTTGAACTGTGCCCACAATCTTTATTGGGACCTGCAATCGCGCAAGCTAAGTTACATGTGTTAAAAACATAATCGGAACAAAACATCATAAAATCAGTTGTACGATTTATGTTCTCCAAAAGTTGATCGTAGTCGAAGTTAATCGGGTAGGATGTATCCTGTAGAATATTCAAGTTCCACCTTCCCACGAGAATACTTACAAAACTCAGGGGGGTGTTAACACTTCGTTTTAGTTATTACATGTTTTCGTGAACGGTTACGTACTTTTGCATGTTTAACGGCCGTTTTCAATATTCTATCTATCCCATATTTTGCGTACTAAAGTCAGAAAAATCTAGCTATTTGCACATACTTTGATTTCAATATCCTATCGACTATGACTTTTGGCTCATATAGTAAAACAATAAACTCTTTCCACTTTTTCCTTGAAAGTAGGTTATTATTACATAACATACAAATAATTCTGTAAAAGAAATTTAAACAAGGTACGTTTTTAATCAAAAACTCTCAAATTCAAAAAACAAATATTAAGTGCCGAAGAATTCGTCGAAACTGCAAGTCACGCGGTCGTTGTCACCTTTACCTAGAAAGGAATGTGTAACACACGAAAAGTGTAGCAAAGAAATCACGGCACAGGAATTGGAAAACTGTTTGATTGTCATTTCCATTGTTAAATGCAAAATACAGTGACAGAACCAATAACAGTTTGACGATTCAGGGTTTAACACAAACAGAAGAAATGTCAATTGAATGTAAAGCATATTTACAAAATACTGTATGCAGTTAAAAACGGCAGTCTACAATGGTCAAGTCTTTGTAACTCCACCTTTTTTACTTACAAATCATTTGGAAACGGCTCGGCGACGATCTTCTAATTAGTAAAATCTACGCGTATTTTTCGAAACAAACGCGTTAATTTTTGTTTTCCGAAATATGTTTATGTTATATTATTTTAATTCTTATGCCTCATTTTATACGTAATTATATTATTTAGCAGCAATTTAAAATTTTCAACGCGTGTGTTTTGCTCATTGAAACCCGTTGAATTAAACTTAAAAATATATGCATTAGAATTTATTTAGTTTAATAACGCGAATATTAAATATTTTACATTACAATAGCTCGCATTCCGTTCGCTACACTTGGATTGCATCCAAAGTATCGCAATTAGTAGGTGAGGTTAACGTCAAATTGCACTAAGAATTTTTTACAGGAAATATTATTGTTTGTGTTGTTTGAATTACACAATTTACACAATCGCACAATTCTCTATTGAGCAAGATACTTACGTATGCTTAAACGTATTTCATATATCACACAAAACAACAAGATTCTGAGAAATTTCTACAGATAAAGTGCAAACATATTAAAACGAAATACTATGATATATTGTTCTGTATAAACACAGTTTATGTCCTGAAAATCTGTCAAATAAACAAATACAAATTATAGTTCAGGAAAACTAGTAATGTATTGTATGTAAGTGCGTTAGGGTGATTACTAGATCATTTGTCAAGTGTTACAAAAAAGAACCGACATACAACTTCTATTCGTTGAAGACATTGATGGATGAATAAAATGTGTGTCTATTACATACCTTTCTTTTATCTAAAATTGTATAGTGAAAGGGTAGAGAAAAAATTTAGATTCAATAGCTTAGATTTCAGTGATACAATCAACGTCTCAAAAACGGCAGCATGAAACAAGTGCACAATTCAAAATTGTGCACTCATTTTAAATACTACATCAAGAAGGGTAAATAAGGATGCGAAAGGAAAAGGAAACTATAATATGGCAAACAATGATCTATTGTTTTATAAGAGTTCGTATAAGGTTGAATTTTGCAAAATATTTGTTGATAGCTATAACTAGACATGTAATTTTACATGGTGAGCGAGAATTGGGCCTCTTTCTCATGTTTATATTACTTTTGTATGAGACTGTGCATCTAGGATTTGTATATATCAATGCATAATTTACACAAAATGTCAAATTAAACCAGTTAGCGAGCCATTACCGGTACCCATAGGGTACTCCCACAACCGCCAATCTCAAAGTTTGAAATCGGGTTGGGAGATTTGAAGACAAGTTGGCCGATTAAGTTCAGGTAACGTAGGGTTCGAGGTTGATTTAGATTTGAGAACTAGCACGGACCTAGAAGTAATTTATACTCACACTAGCACCAATTTTTGTTGAGCCAACTGACAAACTTGTTTGAACCGTGCATCCGTGCATGTATGTATTATCAACTAATTTATAACGCTATGGTAATTGATTAAGAACGTCCTATTCTGAATTTCATATAAAAATTCACAGGAAGCAAAATTTGAAACCATTTGTTTTTCCTTACGTTTTTTCTATTATTTTGATTATTCAAGACGCAAATCCTGAAATTACTTTTTGTACATAACGCTTAAATAGGCAATTAATTGAAAAAATGGGTATTTAATGATTAAGAATCGACAAATGATTGACCACAAAAGGGTCTAATTGAAAAAGGAGAAATCCTGCATTTGGGATTACATCGGTTGAATCTTTTTAAGAACCATTGATACGAAATTAATGTGCTATTCGGCTATTCGACCCAAATCTTTTGGCTTTACCAAAAGATTATACCACTAAGAAAACTTTACTTTTCATCTCGCCAGTTAATTAGACTTAAGAAAACAGATTAAGCCATGGGTCCTTGGAAAAGTGTGATGTTTTATCTGTTTTAAGTAATTAAGCTTTTAGGTTATAATAACTAAGAAATCCAAAAGTCAAGCTACGAAAATACAAACAACAAAATGAATTTCACTTCTTTAATAAAGTTACGGCAATTTTAATTGGATTTTTATGCTAATTGGGAAGAAGACGGAAGTGATAAAAGGTCTTCAGAGTTGGAATTTACCTTTTGCTTATAAAATTTTACAAAATAATCCCTAGCTTAGTGCTTATAATCTCATTTATTTCAGTAAAGATAATATAACTTCATGTTATGTTTGGGGATTGTGCACTTATTACAACTAGCAAGAAAAACGTAATAAATTGATTGTGAATATTGTAAACACAGAAAACTTTAAATTAAATTAAAAGTATCGAGATTAAAGGAGGCACAAAAATATTCGGGCCTTACAGTTCCGCCTTAATTTAACGTCGATCCTGATTCTGATCTGACTGGCCTCATCTATATTAGTTGCTGAAATTTGAGGCATAGTACATTACTGAATTTTTATTCGTATTTAACTAACTAATACTTAAATTAATTAACAATACACCTTGTTGTAAACATTTTGTTTTTGTTATAAATAATATTCAATTTATATTATAAAACCATTATATTTTGATATTTCCGCAACGTGACGTGAACGTAGAATAGCAATTTTGAAATCCGTCGCTCAAACACATCGGATCCAAAACAAAGGCATAAATCCCACCTCAGGTGCGACAAATTATCAATATTTGGACGATTACATTATTTGCCTTGTTTTATATTTAAATTATATGTTTATGTGTGATTTATTCATTTTAAGACATTAAACGAATAAATACTTTCTGTGGTCTTTTTAATCAATACTGTCTTTGTTTGAAAAATCTGACGGAATGGACATCATTATCATTATAAATAGCCTATCTCCGATCACTACTTTAATTTAATTTAAATTTGCTTATCAATGTAGAACAATGCATTAAATTGTAATTTTTCTCTTTGTCTTTACAACTTCTATTTGATAACTAGAATTGCTAACTTTCTGAATTTTTGTTAATTTTCTACCTTTTTATTTATTTATATAAAAATTGTAATATATTTATTTATATATTATTATATAGATATGTATTTGTTTATTTTTAATAATGTATGTATTTATTCATATCTATTATCTGTTTAGTATTGTGTAAATTTTATTGTATAAAATATGTTTTTCTAGATTTTACAGTCTCCTTCCGAGCTTTTACGCCACCTACTGACAATTTTCTATCTGTATAATGTCTCTATATCTGTAAATGGTTGCCTGGAAGAGATGGCTCAATAGCCATAAGGCCGCCATATGTGCATGTATTTAATCTTATTGTGTTTATTTGTATATTATGTTTATTTTGGTGTGTACATTAAAGTGTTTTCATTCATTCATTCATTCATTCATTCATTCAATTTATAGAAAAAAACATTAAATATGTTTCAACAGAAATCCTTAATCCCTTTTACAAAAACTATATCGTATCATAAAATAATAATCACAATAAAACTATCATATTTTATAGCCGTGCTAATAATAATTATGCAAATTCCTTTTGAAACTCATTGAAATCTGATTGGAGTACTGCGGCCGATGGTATTAAAACACGACTTGGTCATGAATGCTTAAATCATTACATTTTAATGATCTATCTGAATAATCGTAATTAAATTAATTGCAACGAGTATATTCATGAAACTGATATTTCATTGCGCAGCAATAAAAATACAATAGTTAAGTAGTTATGTTATCAGTTTTTCATTTATCAATAATATTATACTTAATAAACAGCTATCTAAATCTAATAAAAAGCTTTAATACTTGTTTTAACTAATCAATTGACACATTAATTTAGTTGTTTCATTATAGCAGTAAATGTATTCACCCTTGAGCATCTAATTTCAGTTAAACAATTGTATCAAACAAAATACGACGCTTAACTGTATCTTGAAAGTTCTAAACTCGTAAGTGTTCCTGAAACAGAAGGTTGAAGTTTCAGGTACGATATATGAACCCACCTGTGTTATCCCTTGTTAATTCACATGAGACTGATAGGTTTAGGCTACTTTCCCGAGGGGATACAAACTATGTCCTCATCGGACACGAAATAGACATTTGATTTGTAGAAACATACATTTGTATTCGTCTTTTTTAAGCGTTATCAAGATCAAAATAATACTAATTTTAAAAGATTATTACATCGTATTATTAATGACAGTAATAGCCGTAACGTTTGAATTCTTTCGAAGGAATTCACTTGGAAAGGAAAAAACATAAAGTTATATTTCCAATAAAAGCAAATTGTAAATGCGCATATGAAATCGAAAAAAAACATTTATTCTTTCTCTCTTCAAGCGGCATTGTAACAAAGACGCTGAAACACAGCAACATTTCAGCCTGTACTTGACTTCTCTATCATAATTTATACACGTAGAGTCGCCCATAATGATGCCATGGACCGAACCTGAATTACAGATTACCTAATAATTTACTGTTCCCTAAAGTCCACACGAATCATTTGACCAATATTTCTCGAAACCAGTCCATTTTAGAGTACTGAGACGGCACGTTTTGAAATTCAGGTTGATTACAGCAATTTATTTTCGTGGATGTCCGAATTCCCGCTAAATCGTTGCTATTAGTGAGATAAATATTTGTTAACGAAACATTTACTGATCGAAAAACGATTAGATTATAGGAAACCTAACACTTAATAATGGATTAGTTTCACATGGGTTTATAATCTATTAAAGCTGCATACTTTTGTTTTTCAACGTAAACAATTGTATTCCAAGAGCTAGGACCATTTTATGGGGAAGTGTTTGAGGTAAGCTGACAACTTGTCTGATGCCTCTTCTATTATACCCTGACATGGGACTGTAGTTATGGCTGGTGAGTAGCGGGCTATTTTTTTTGACCTGACAGATAGAAAGACATACCAAAAAGACCTGTTTTTTTAAGAATTATATTTTTAACTATAAATAATATTAAAATGTCACGTTGCCACAAATACATTGTATATCGTTATATATGTTTTAGTAAAATATTTTTGAACTCGCCTAGCAACGTTAAAACCCCCACCAAATCGTCTGGCTTATTTATTTTTCTGTTCTTTAAACATTAAAGTAAAACATTAAAAATTGCACGTTTCCTCAAATATATATTATATAAAAAAATTCGGGGCTTACTTAGATTTAGCCCGCTACTCACAAGCCAGGTCTGCAGTTCCGTGTCAGCATATAATAGGAAAAGCATCATACAAGTTTTCAGATTGCCTCCAACAGCTTCCCATGATGGTCCCAGCTCTCGGACGATTTGATATTTCAGTAGAAAGTACTCAGAAGTAGACACCTTCAAACTCGAACGACGTTTAGTGTGTATTTCGTGTATAAACACATATTTCCCGATGCATTTACACACAGTCCCAAACGTTTCTGTATTTGTATTTATATTTAGTCTCAAACTATGCAGTTATTATGCTGTATTCAGTGTTTAATTTACATATTAATTTAATATGGATAGGAAGTTCCCATAAATTAAATATGTATGTGGACAGCGGATACATTACTTTCAGATACGTCACTTAAACTTTTAAATAAACAATTTATACGTTCTAATTTGAATTTTATATAAAAAGTAAACATAAACATTTTCTTTTGTGTGTTTAAAATACGATGTGAACGAAGACGCGACGCCAGTATTTTCTTTGAAAGACAGCAACTGATATCGAAAAACATTCAATAAAATATACTAGAATAATACTAACAAACTATTAAAACATTTAAATTTTTATAGAACGACATTAAAAGCGTTCTATGAACGTCGGTGAATCGGTGAAAACTGCAACGGCAACTATTACGCAGAACAACTTGTTTCAAACAAAATATACTACAAATATATATATATTTAATACACTTAATAAAAACTTTTATTAAGGTACGTAGTAAGGTACGTACGATTTTTGGCCTTACACTTTTACAATATAATGTTAGATATTAATCCTAATTAAGAGCACGATTGTTTAATTTTCAGGTGTGTTAGAAAAGTTGAAGAGCAGTAACCATACTTTTCCTTCGGGGACATATCTTCGGGCAAAATTTAATTAAGACAAAAATATTTGTAATTATTGTGTCATTCCTAAATACTTAAACGATGACGTCCCGTTCTATTCACTTCACTGAATAGAAAATAATTTAATTTATTTTACAAAGGGTAAATGAACTATGTTCTGTTTTCTAGCAGTACTCGTGTAGTCAGTCAGTAAAGAACACGTATGTATTAAATATTACTTTTTAAAAACACGCATTACAAATAATATGTATTCCTCAATTGTAAATATGACGTAAAAGCTGATCATTTTAAATTCCACCGTAATTAGAAACATTACATAGTAACATCTCAAAATCAACTTCTCTTAACTGTATAGTAAAAAGAATTTCAGTTTATAGCGTTATAATCTCACGGCTCACTGGATGCCTGGATGTTTAGTACCTTTCAGCTCTTAAATGCGGAGTTTTAGACAAAAAGCTACGACGCGCCGGCTTTCTATGCCAAACGAATGCTATTTTAGGAGATTTACAGACCCGGTTTGAACACCTTTTGTTTCAAATATTCAGGTTTATAAAATACGAACTACCCAAACTTCGCCGAGGATTAAAGTATTTTATGAATATGTTAATATTTGTTTTGCCAAAACTTCATTCTTTATTCATTTATTCATAATTTACGTCCATGCAAATTTATATACCTTCTAAAACACAATAATGTAGAGTTTCTATAAATTTCTAACATCGTCTGTAAAAAAAAATACAGTTGATGTTTATTCTCAAAATATAAAGCAATCAAGCTAGTCAGCATATACTTAATGTTATATTATAGTCTACTGTCTGTTGCGTGTGGCTTCGCTTCCATAGAATAATGTTATATAGAATATGTTCATCAGAGATAATGTAGGATTCCAATGGTAAAATATTTTTTCAAATCGATCCAGTTGTTACGGAGCCTATTCAATTCAAAGAAACAAACAAAAAAACTAATCTTTCCCCTTTGTAATATTAGTGCAGATAACATAGATAGCCTATATTACTCAGTAAGTATGCAGCTTTCGAACGCTGAAATTATTTTTGATAACGGGTTATTAGTTGTGAAAATATAACAAACTTATATACAACGCAAAATATTATTTAACTAGTGTCCATGAAATAGGCCTAAATTTTATGACCCAGAACAAACGATACGTAAAATTGATATAAAATATGTCGAAATTTTTTTAATCCTATTATTTTAGATACGAAACCAAACATTTTATAATTGGAATATACGAGCGTGTCAAAGATCTCGAAAATAAAGCATGCATATTAATGTCACGGTCTTATTTGAAATCAATTTTCATAGCACGTCAATGCGTGATTGATGAACTTTTTATAAGAATCGTTGGCCCCACGCCAAGCCTTTAGTGGCTTAACGATCAGGACAGCCCCTACAGTCCTGGTTATTGATAAAGTAATTGAGTTGATATTGGATTGATTTCTTTATAGATACTGAAGAGGGGACTATTTTATATAAATTTTATTTCAGAAATTTAAATGTAATATGCGGGACTGTCTCTTTAATATACAGAAGATTTTTTTAAATTCACTATTTCAACTATTTGTTAGACTACAAGTTATTAAAAGGATCTCATCGACTTAATGCTCTATGTTTAACAAAAAGCTTGTTTTCCCTTGTAAAAAATATCTACCTTTAAAATAAGTAACAAACGATTCACGTACTAACAACAATGATATATTATTGAACATTTCACCGCCAATGATATATTAACAAATTTTATCTATCAAATATAATTACGCATAGTTCATTAATTTTAATGAGCTTACTAATACGAATCATAATTTATACGCATTCTGCAACGGAGAGATGAATTTAATTTTACACGTTTATAACATTATTCAACATAAATTTTAGCAGTTATATCTCTGATCTCTGATAATTAAACCAACCAATATTGTTACTATTCAATTTATCGATATTGAGTAGTGAAAATATGTATGTATTTATATTTTTGTTATTCCTAAAATATGTTTTAAGTAACCAATGTTTGAATGAATTATTTTATAGTAAATGTTGTAAATAATTGCAATATGTAATTACAACAATTCTGTTGTACTAGCTGTGCTCTACGATTCACCCGCCTAGCAACGTAATCCATATCAATATACTTATGTATCATGAACAGAAATATTTTTACAACTTATTCATCATCATAGTTCCGAAGATTAACGCGGTTAAACAAATAACTATTTGGCTCTAATATACGTTCACATTAAAATGTTTTAGAGAGATAGAGTAAACAAGTGAGGTTGGATATTAATCGATTGATTTGTATGCCAGGACATTAATAAATTTCAGTAAGAACAAATTTTTTTATTTAAAAGCAACACAAACACAATAAAGCAATACATAAAACACTTTATGTATTTTCAAACTAATAAATAAAATAACTGCTTATAGTAAAACATGTGTTGACAATATGTTTAATTTAGAGAAATTGACAATATTTATTAAAAAAGAAAAGCAAACGTTACATAAGTTCTTGGTTTTATTGCACCTAACCAAACACATATAAAAACAACTCGACGAGTCTTTTTCGCGGTATGTATATTGTGACTTGTGTGAGTCAGCGATTATTTATGTAGTAATGTAAAATAGCCATTTTCTAAGATTTCTAAGCCACTGACAAAAATTCAGCTCTACAAATTATTAATCGCCTAACTTTGAAAGCAGTCGGTAAGTAAATTAAGTCTCTGACTTTAGCTTCGTCTATTTTGCAATTCAGTATAATACTTAAATAACATTATTAAACTTGATTGTAGGTATTACTGTATCCGAAATTTTAAATTAATAAACAGGGTTGCTTAAGAGGAAGTATGCGTTGATAAAAAATAACAAACAAGCAACATAACCTGAAAACCTCCACGTATTGTAAAATTGATTTTCTATACAAGATATTTTTACGCATTTCCTAAACGCCCATCAAAATATTGAAGTGCCTTGTCAACAGAAACCTCAATAAGGGTCGTTGTGTCCCGGCCGCAGACCCTTTGTGAAATTTTACTGGATATATTACCCGTCATATACTGACAAGTATTTATTTTCGGTTAGTCCGTACCTTATATAACCGGTTAATGTGGCAGTGTACAAGTGCCAATACTTGTACCGTGTATTAATTTTAATTTGTTTTATTTTTGAAATATTTTAATGACAATAATTTCCATAAGGGGGGCAGAGAAATAATTTGGAATTTGGGCCTTCCGATTTGTTACTAATGCAATGAAATTTAATTTTACTACAGAGTGAAGGTATATTATAACCCTTTCCCTTTCAATAAACATTTCTTTTTATTTTTACATTTTACATCTTCAATTTTTGATGCTTCATTCTCGACTATGTTTACTTATTCTTGTAAAAAACATTAACTATTATTATCTCCATGTAAATAATTTATCATCACATCCTCAAATATTGACATCCTCAAATATTGACATATAAATGATAACTCTACAAGCAAAAATGAATCATAAATTTATTACAGATTGTCTTAAATCTACCAATTAGAATTGACTTTTTCAAATTGCAGTAAGATGATCAAGTACGTCGCAAGCAGACCCACTATGCGGAAGGGCAGCGATATGTCGATGTTAAACATGTGGAATAATGAGAATGACAGATCTCGGGTCTCCGTCAAGGACAGGAGAGCTTGGGCTGTACGACGGTCTTGCTTATCTGTAATCAATACATATTCCGTAAGAAATACCATTACTTCATTATACCTATTTACAATTGTATTCATAGACATTATCTAAATGACTACTTGTAGTATTATAGTAATGTAAGCTAGCTTGCAAAACCTATAATATTAATAATTATTTTCATAAGACATTATGTAAATGGCTAGTTGTAGTAACGTAATGTAATTTCAACGATAAACGCGTTAAAACAAACTTTTCCGCGTTAAAAAATAAGTATAGATACATATCGTAACCGCATGGAAACTCGTTGCGTGATTAAGAAGTTAATGAACGTACAATTAAGTCCTTTGTATTAACGATGATTCAATTTTCCTCTTGGCAGCAATGGTATTGATTTCATCAATGACTTATAAATATTTAGTTAACTTTTATCAACGATCGTATGTGCTCTGATCATTATAAAGAAGGTTGTTGCTATTGCCTGGCAAAGATAGCTGTTAGCGATAAAGCTACCCTTTGGACATAGGTTATAGCTATTAATAATCCATCAATCATTTAAGGTTGATAGTTCAGTTCTTTCTAGGTAGACGTGCCACCAACTAGACCGCATCACCAGCAGGCCAGATGGTATCGTGGTCAAACGTCTGCCTATCTAACATACAACAAAAAAAATGTTTGGATTTTCTATTGTCATATAATTTTGGCACCTATTAAGTTATAGTTCATTAACAAGCAGCATTATTTTTGTAATGCAGTTTAAAAACTATTTTACACACCCAATTTGCATTGATAAATCCTGCAGGCGAGCATGTCTCGTAATTTCAGAACTTCCTTGTGTAGTTTATCCCCGGACGCACACACCGAAAACATTGACGCAAATTGAAACATTGCCATGCCCGCACACATTGACACGTTTCTCACATTGCACTGAAATAAATACAAATACAAATATTTTGTTGCGTTCATTGTTAGTTTTAAATACTTGTGTTTAAAACTTCAAGTAGATTGAAGTTATTAGTATAATAATAAACTTACGATTCTATCAAACCTTAGATAATCTTTTTATCTACAGTCAGTGAAATAAGATAACGACAACGTATGCAAGCTCAAAGTTTCTCGTTTCAGTCATGTACGGAAGAAATTCGTGTTAAACATAACCAGATATTATAAAATAAACACTGTACTGGTTATAATTCTCCTGCACTGCAATGCCTAGAGGCCAGATAACGGGTATCAAAATATAGCTCCAGATGTACGGTTGTATGTTTATGAAGCACTATGGCGATGCCGTCGTGGAATGCTTTAGGCATTTATTTATGCTACTTCTATAAAAATGAAGTGGCAAGTAGATGAACAACCTTCAGTGCCCTGCCAGGACATCATGGTTGTACTATAATATATAGTATTGTACTATATATCGGGCCAGCGTACTATTTACTTTTGAAGAAAAATATAGTACGCAGAAATACTACAAGCAATACCTTGTAACACCCCCATTTATCCCCNCCCCCCTCCTCCTCCTAACATGAGGCTTATCCTTGAAGTGAATATTTTCACGAGACTTTTGTTGAACCGAGACGAACTGAGTTATGCGCGGCCACTTCTTTTCCATAAAATACTATATTTATTTGAAGCGTACCGTCCGACCACTGAATCGACGACGACGAGTCAAGTAGTACTAAATGATATTAATGAATACACACCACACCAACCTAATTAATTATATTTATTTTTTCTTTAATTATCTTTTCATTCTCTTCATTTACTAAAAAAAATGTTTAATTTAACTGTTTGACACATTGTATAATATGTTTTCAAATGTTTTGTAGACCTATAATTGGTTCAAAAATCTGTATGTTACTTTTTTGTATAATGTTTGTGTGCGGTTTGTATATCTTTCCCAAATAAAATAAAATAAATAAATTACAATATTTACTGCATATATTTTTATACATAACAAATGAATAATGTGCATACTTGCCTCTCCTGAAATGATATCTGATATGATAAAGTGTAAATCTCCTAAAGCAACAACAATTGTTTTAATGAACAAGAGCAGCAACTGAAAGATAACACACAGTTTGAGTAAACTGAAGTTTCTATTTTTATAATTCAGCTAAAACAAAAAGATAAAAAACCATGTTCAAATTGCACTACGGCACATTAATTTATTTATAGATATTTTTATGTACAGCACTAGAATAATAAAAAAATAGAAATAATGCAATTATTATTAATCTACAACAACGTACTTGCCATTTTACAGCATTATATATCGTGTCAAAAGCGTTAATTAAACTGTAATAAAATTCTATAATTTTGTGCATTTTTACACGTTTTGAAACTTTGTTAGCCCTCATTTCTTTCTCGACATTATTGCTACAATAATACATTGGATAAGAATTTTCTAGGCAATCGTTAATTAATTGAAGGCGGGCTACGAGGAGGGCCAGCAAATAGCCATTAAAAAAATATTCAATAGGATGCAGGATCTTTATCGGCGCCAAAAGAAATGGGAACAAATGCTTACTGTCCAATAAATAAAGCCAAACCGTATATAAAATTAATAATGATATTATAATGAATATTAACGGTATAACACTTTTATTAGCTGTCGATAATTTTGTCTTTAATCCCATTTCCATGTCAAAAAACGAAAGTTCTTCAAAATATTTATGTAACCGTTTCCATGTCAAACCACAGAGAGCATTTATTAGAGGCATAGTTGTCACATCAGTTATCACGATCACAATATAATAGTGCTTGTAAATGAAGTTCAACGAAATGATCGCGTAAAATACAGTCACAAAAGCTGAATAAACGTGCACAAAAAATAACAAAACTGAATTTTTCGTTCCGAGAACAGGAAGCCTATTGATTCCTAAAAACATTTCTATTAAAATAAAAAATTTCGTCGTTTTATCAATCTGTTTGTCATTTTCAACTATGTTGTTATACCGCACCCCCGGTTTAGACGACATGGTTATAACTAATAACTCAACACTAATTTTATTAGAACACAATTTCATTAACTTAACATACGACTGCAATTGATTGATTGTTTTCAAATAATATTGACGAATATGAATCTTGAAGGCTACGAATTAATGGATTGAATAAACAAAACACAAATAAATGACAATTCAATTATTTATGATCACTTTTTATTTTAATACAAAAACAAATAACAATAACCTCCAAACGTTAAATAAAAACCCTCCATGTGTTTTCGAAAAGGATCATGGTATCACGTGACATTCACTTCAGACATTCTTGATAATTAAAATATTTGTCAAAGTAAGTAAAAAATTTCTCTATTCTTATTTCTCTATTAGCAATAAAGTTATGAAGCAATGAAGTAGTTGAAATATTTTCTTTTTTATTATTACTAAAATCTATAGGTATATAATCCAGAATAGAATTTGTTTAAAAAATCAATAACATTTATCATATTAAAATTTCAGAGTTGGCTATTAGTAAACGCAACTGGACTATTTTTATTTTATGTTTGTAATAACCCAACTTAGATGACGATACAAAAGAAAAATGTTTGATCAAATCTGAAAATTGTGCAAATGAGAAGGAAAAATTCAGAATTTGTCTAAAAGCGACAGTCCAATCAGCTGATTTTGAATCAAAGTATTTCACCGGCCGGCGTCACAAAATTTAAAAATATTTGTTGAAAGAAAATTAGGGTTTCCTGTATCTATGTGTAGTATTATGCACAAGCATTAAACCATGTGAAATCATAATTAAAATATAAAATCTTTCACATTGTTTTTAAATCTATTTTAATACGCAGAAATAAGAATGTATTATTCTTCAATATCCATGCATTTTGTTTTCAACATGTTCTGAAAGTGTCTATTTTGACTGGCCTGTTGAAGCAGATTTATCAGTGAACAAAAAATCTGGGTGGTGCGAGGGAGGTCTCGTTTAAATCGCGGCCAGGCTGTTACTGTATTCCGGCCGTTTTTATTGAGCATAGCGGAAATTTGAATAATATATTCCGAGTTTTCGAATGTGCTACATTTTAAGTGTGGAATTATTTATGCAGCTATTATTTTTATTCCATTGTAAGTATTCAAAAGTTGACAGCTTTTACTGCGAACTTATTTATGAGGAAATGTTTCGTTTATTTAGTTTTGATATGCTTTACTCAGTGCTCTATTTGTTAAGTTTTTTATTAGTCACTCACATTGAATAACCTAGCATATGAATGATATGCTGCTTGTTTCATTGTATTCTAATAGACCTTTTTTATTCAGGTAAGCCCCAATAATGCACTGAATACGTAACATTATATGTATTTGTTACCATAGTTGTGTTAATCCCAAAGGTTATTTGTAATATTAAGTTATTAGCCTCCTTCTGTCATCTTCTGTCATTACGCATTCTACTTCAAACAAGCCTATAATAATTTTATCAGTATTATCAAGACATATAAATCATTATCAAAGCTTATACAATGTTGCTAACAATTTATAAATCAGCACATGAACCTCGGTTATAGTACTTACATAGTAAACAGAAGCGGGTAGTTTACAGTTAGGATGCATTTTATACACAAATGCAGAAGGGTAGTCCATTTTTATGTTTTATTTACTACGTGAACGTGGATCAGTTGGAATCATTTATTCATGAGATGTATTGCTTTGTTTAAGGTAAGCGAATTATTTAGAAATTTTCAGAATTATATTTTATTAATTATATATTACTAACTTTTTCGTTTTTCATAATGTTTTATAACCTTGAATTTATATGTTACAAACATTTTCTAGTCCCTATTTTGTTCTGATAAATCTATATGATATGAACATGTATATAATTTTAATCAATAGTTGTGTCGTTCCTAAAGGCTTTTACAGCGTTGCAAACAATTTATAAATCAGCACATGGGACGATAACAGAGCCCGGATATGGTACTTACATAGTAAATAGCAGCGGGTAGTTTGCAGTTAGGGAGCACTTTATACACGAATGCACAAGGGAAGGTCCGTTTTTATGTTTTATTTACAACATGAACGTGGATCAGATGGACTCATTTATTCATGAGATTCTTCGCTTTGTTTAAGGATAGCGCATTATTTAGGCGAAAGGTAGGAAATTATTTTTAATGC
>LQNK01000709.1:94254-123383 GCA_001586405.1 Phoebis sennae
TATGTGATAATTCTTAGATTTACCTGTACATACAAAGAGAAAGATCCTTTTCTATTTATATAATATTGTCCTTCATCTCCAGTCACTTTCTTTATTTCGACGTGTGCACAGTCTATAAACCCAATAACATCCCAAATGTTTTCTTGAATTTGTTGCTGATAACCGCCTGTTTTTCAATTGAATAAAGCATTTTCTGAACGTAGGATTTTGTAAAACGATATTTGTCTTTAAATGCAGTATCGTCCAATTTGAATGGATCTCCTCTTTTTTTAAAACACTTTATTTTTCAACATGCAATTGAATCTACATCATCAAATTGAACAAATAAATGCATATAATCACATTTATAAACACACTTCCAATGCTTCAATTTAAAATTAACAGTACTTTACCCATCAGCTGATTCAAAATAAAGCCGCCATCTTCCTATATAATGACTTATACAGAGCTTAAACATAGGTATGAGGCTGTATAACGTTTTCATACAACTTGTACGAGGCTTGTACATAGTTTATACAACGAACACCTTATACATTGTTTATTAGTAACAAAATTACTATACACTCGTTATACGCTTCTTATACAATTGACAAATGTTTTATTAGTAAAGGGGTATATGTATTTGTTTCTATAGTTGTGTAAATCCCAAAGATTACATCGTTGCATATATTATTTGTAATATTAAGTTATTAGCCTCCTCATCTTCTGTCATTACGCATTCTAATTCAAACAAGCCTATAATAATTGTATTAGTATTATCAAGACATATAAATCATTATTAAAGCTTATACAATGTTGCCAACAATTTATAAATCAGCACATGAACCTCGGTTTTAGTACTTACATAGTAAACAGAAGCGGGTAGTTTACAGTTAGGATGCATTTTATACACAAATGCAGAAGGGTAGTCCATTTTTATGTTTTATTTACTACGTGAACATGGATCAGTTGGAATCATTTATTCATGAGATGTATTGCTTTGTTTAAGGTAAGCGAATTATTTGGAAATTTTCAGAATTATATTTTATTAATTATATATTACTAACTTTTTCGTTTTTCATAATGTTTTATAACCTTGAATTTATATGTTACAAACATTTTCTAGTCCCTATTTTATTCTGATAAATCTATATGATATGATCATGTATATAATTTTAATCAATAGTTGTGTCGTTCCTAAAGGCTTTTACAGCGTTGCAAACAATGTATAAATCAGCACATGGGACGATAACAGAGCCCGGATATGGTACTTACATAGTAAATAGCAGCGGGTAGTTTGCAGTTAGGGAGCACTTTATACACGAATGCACAAGGGAAGGTCCGTTTTTATGTTTTATTTACAACATGAACGTGGATCAGATGGACTCATTTATTCATGAGATTCTTCGCTTTGTTTAAGTAGAGCGCATTATTTAGGCGAATGGTAGGAAATTATTTTTAATGCGATTTAAATTACATATTTATTACACCTCCATTATTATCAAATTAAATATGCCACCCGTCTTGAGCGAGGCGGCCGTCGTCGACGGAATACATAGCCGTATTGCGGAACAGATTTTAAGGTAGAAGTGTCAATTAAAACGCTCGCTTAAGCAAAACACATATAAGCATCGCGATAAATGTACAAAATATAGTGATATGAAAATTTTAAAATGAGCACATTGAATAATTATGTTTTGTAACAATGAACTACTCCGAATGCTTAAGTATGAATATTTTTTGTCGTGCTCAAACAAATAATATTCATAATTGTCGGCTAACAAGAGTTAACTTAGCCTTATTTTATTTATGTCATTTAAACTGCAAATCTTTACAAAGTGCGAATCCGAATTTCGTGTTTCCTTTAGCCCCCACAAGAATATCTCGAGTTACATCCCGACCCGATGTCAATCAATTACTTACGCGCAAATATAACAATGGATCCCCTTTATCATTCCCTGTGCGAATATAATACTAACTGAGCTTATTTTGATACTCTATATTATAGAGGATACACGGGTCGATTTTTAAAGTCTTTTTCAATTTAGGAATCCTTGAAGAAAATCAGAATAAACATTATAAACCATTTCATTAAATAGAAACGAAATTTTTCAATCAAAATATGAATTACAATTAATAACAATAACGTTATCTCAATACTCACCAATAGATACATATCTTATGTATTAAAAGTAAAGACTTTCCAATAGTTCGTGCAATTGACCATTTTACCACACAACGGCATATCAACATACAATTTTAATTGTAAGGCTACAAACACCTATTGTAGTGGCTTTCCTCTTTTAAAAGATAAAAGAAAGCCTTTACTCGGAACGGTCCATACGACACCTCATTTGTCACCCCTTTTCACAAATTACTTCGTATTTGTATGCTTTGTTTCTTTGTAAGTCTTTAGAAAAATATACACTTTCATTTAATATATTTCTTTTTTCGTTTCATTGTAATTGGATTTATTCTTTTATACTGAAATTGGAGTTCGTAATAAAAAGATTCAATACGAATTTATTTAGTGTCAAGGCTCCGTTAAATACGATTATTCCAGTCTCTGATTAAAGAATACACAGGCATTAAAACGAAAAATATTTCATCATGGAGTATCGGCTAATACATTTGTAGTACCAACTATCAACAATAAAACTGAATGCCTGATCTCGCCAACAAACAGTCCACAGCACAAATCCCCTTTCCGATGGCACAGACTATAGAAAGAACTAGATATCGCAACTGTAATCATGGACTGTATCAATTCATAAGGACGACTAACAAGTAAATTTTACTTGTTCAAAGCTTATGGATAGATTGTAATCTCAGATTAAATGTCATTTGTTTGTCAAAAGTCATAACAAAGGCTATCCGTCGACAGCATATTGAAATTAAAGTAAGTGCAAATAGATAGATTTGCTTGACTATAGTATCTAAGTAAAACAAGAAATAGATAGAATATTGAAATCGGTCGTAAAATAGGTCAAGTAATTCAGAAATCTATCAAAATGTCATCTTTATTCGGTGTTTAAGAAAACAACTTTATATAGTTATTGCTGATTTAAAAAAGTAATGTAACAAATGTAACTTGCTGCATCTAGCCTGTTATGTTATCTGTGGTAAAACTTAACAACTATTTCCCGTCTGCGCTGCACGGCGCCTTTCACAACCCGCTTAAACTTCTTAAAATCTTTTTACACTCTCTACATCTTTATTAAACTTCTTTGGTGCTCGGAAATCTATAAAAACTTTGCAATCAAAATCAAAATAGTATAGCAATTTGTACACAATGTTGAGTATTGAATTAGAGACTTTTTTACACTATTTATTAGTATACTTTATTTAATTACAACCGGTTTTGAAAAATATGCATCGCCTTTTTATTTAATTAATACCTATTTAAACAATTTTTCCTTCAATTTCCTTGTTTAAATGTCTTAAATGTTCCTAAAACAGGTAAACCCTTAAATTTATAACAAAAACACTTTATTCCTAATTTACTAAGTCGATTGCTAAATTTTTTCACAAAGATATACATAATTGCTTCTTCAAGATACTTTGATGAGTTCAAAAATAACACCAGATTTTAGTGTGAAAGAATTAAATACTTTTATATATATTTATCTCTCTCTATCTATTACAGCATTAAATACGTTAGCACCTGAAATAAAATAAACGTGGAAACCCGATGGTACTTATCTGTGGGTCAAGTAAATTGCACGTAACCTATTGAAAACTTCTTGTGGTTATTGGTGTTCGAATCCCTTGCGAGAGGGTAAAATACACGATTCAAATTGCTAATCGGAGTTTAAGTTTTAACGTTTATTGGGTTAGTGACACTTTTAGAATTGTCTCTAATCAATCAGCATTTTTTAAGCACACGACGCGACGCTAGAAGCATTATATTTATGGAATAGTTACATATTTCGATGCTAAACGCAGATAAAGCATAGCGCCATTTATAATATAATAATTTATAATATTATATATAAGCCATAATAACTTTTTGCTAGAAAATGGAACCGACTTTCTTACACTAAAAAGTAGAAAATAACTGTTATTTTATCTGGGTTTCAATCGTCAAAGTCGGTGCAAAATTATGTTAAATTGAAAATAGGTAAATACACATTTTCAAATCGGTCCATAAACATGAGACATTGAGAACTCCTGCTTTTTTTTGAATGCCGGTTAAAAATAGAGTAAACCTAAACCTATGAAATCATAGCGGCCAATTCGTTGTCGGATAATCTTCCGCAATCCATCTATATTTATAGTCCATCATTCAACTTTATTGCTTTCTAATATATATATTTTGAGAAAGAAAAAAATTGTAACACATTCGAATTTTATATACCGATAATATTATAAGAGATACATAAGGTAAATTAATGCTTGGGTATGCCTCACAATACAGCCCGGTCGGTCTACACAAAGTTCGTATTTTCTACGCGAAGCTTAGACTTTGTACGTATCGCGAATGCTCTACGCATAGTATAATTCGTCTACGCGTAGCGTGATGCGTCTACGCGCAACGCGGACCTTCTCGGTCTGTAAAATCTCATTATCTTTTTTGTTAACACAAATATTTTAAGAGATATACGCCTGAAATTTCATGAAAAATTTCACTTGCTTCTACTTGAACATGCACTTTCAATAACTGGACAAAATGTTCTGTCATTTTGAGAGAAACCATGGTTAAAATTCTATAAGATAATATCTTTCTATCTTATCTTTCATATTAGCAATTTTATTTTTCAAAAAATAATTTGGTAAAAAGTGTTAAAGGACCGACCAAAACAGTGCTTATAACTTATTCATACAACACGGTAGTCAAACGATAGTGCTTCCGCCAGTTGCACCCGATTCGACTTAAATTGCGAGAAATGCAGTTGAGTGAAAGACAATTGTTTATTTTGGCTCGAAATAAACGTTCATAAAAACGTGAATTAAAGTGGGCGAGACGTAAAAGGAACATTTATTAGCAGTTAGCGGAACTAAAGATAGAAAATACAAAACGCCTTTAAGTACTCTTTTTCTTTCACGCTAGAAATTTTTAGTTTAAATAGAAATAAACAAATTGTATTAAATATGAGTGAATTCAATTATTTTATTGACGAAGAATATAAGATTCGTAGCAATTTGCGGAAAAATATAGTAATATTTATGCAATACAGTATGGTTAACGGAATTCACGAATCTAACTTTTGTCTCCGCTTGTCTTGGATTTCTTGTTTTTGACAGAAATCCTGGAACTGACACTGGAATCGCTGTTTGTGACCAATAATGAAGAAAACAACGTTTTCCCTCGTTAACAATGTTTGCCGACTTACTGTTGACCTATTGTCTCAAAGATTTCTAAGAATTCTTATTATTTTTCGAAATTTCAATTAAAAAACTAACGAAACCAATTGGAAAATGTGAAAGCAATCTTATATAGAAAAAAATTAAACCGTTTTTACTTTGTAAATAATTGATTAAGAGTGAATGTTTTTTAACTTTATATAAATTTTAATCAAATATATTATTACATAAAATGTCTAGTCGTGAAAAGGTTTTAAATAATAATTAATTTTGGAATTCAACGCTTAGTGCTTAATTGAAAATTTGAATTGCTGAACACTTATTTCATTATTCAACTTTAACTCATTCCATCTCAAAACCTTTGAGAACATGACCCTCGATGGATCTCAACCTCTTTAAGTTTACAAACTTTTAATGACTTATTAATACGATTTTCGAGGCTCCTTTACGTTTCTCGGAAGGTTTTTACAAGGATTAATAAAAATTTCAAACTTGAGTTACCTGGAACGACAAAAAATCAGACTTCAAATCATGCTAACTTAGATAATTCATGAATATTTAATTTAATCAAGTTCAGTTTAAGACATTTTATTACTGAAATCAACATCTACTGATTTCCATTAGAATTTACCAAATAAAACGATGCCATTTTCAGTGAAGCTATAAACAGCAAGAATAATAAAGGGTACGTATGTCCGAACAAACAACCCAAGCGTAATCTAAAACATGCTATAAACCGGCAACAATCTGCAACGTGTTTTGTTTTTCATTTTATCACCACAAAACACTGAAAAATTGATGCGTATGCAATACTGATAATGTCATTAGATTGGAGGGACATAATCGAAGCAATATTTTGGTAGCTTTGTTACATACGTTTGTAATTTTTTTTAATTAAATTTATTTACACTGCAAGGCTTTGAATTGGATTAATTACTAATAACTATATTTTTTTTTAATTTGGTACTTATATAGATCATTAACTTGCACACTTGTATGAGCAGTGACGTTATGAATACATGATCAATAATTATGTGATTAAATGTGTATGCTATATGTCCTGAATACTAGTAAAATTTTGAATACATTTACTGAAATGATGTTTTATATCGTTTATTTGTTAATTTAGTTATACACCTACAACACCTTGCGAGGATGTTTTGTAATCTAACAAACATTAATAACATGTCCCAAGTAAGCTGGGTATATCAATATCATATGGTATGTTTAATAGATAATGTAATTAATTTTAACACGTGTACGAATAAATCAATCATGTTCGCAAACACATTCGTGATACCTGACTTCTATGTTAACATACCATTATCTGTTTGTCGTATTACATTCCATCGTAATATTTAAATTAAATTATTTCAGTTTATTACTAACATATAAAATATTTTCTAATTAGTTAGACTTCATAAAATACCTACTTCGAGAATAACAACAATTTTAATTGTTATTATAACGATTCAAAGAAGGCTTTAATCCATTCAGCCAAATCTGACAGATATTTCATTATTTCATCTATCAAATCTGACATAATATGACATTCATAATAAAAGGTTATACCGAGCTTTTCGCATCATATTAGAACTTGAAACGTATTTTCTTTATAATATATAATATTGTATACAAACAATTCACAAAAATAAAATGGGTTCAGAAAGTAATTCATTAGAAGATGCGGTACTGAGTGACGAGAGGAAAATCTCGAGTTCAATGAGGTTTGTGCCTTTTGGCAGTCTACTTAAGACCTGGACCGAAGTCTCTAGAATTAATTACATGTCTGCTTTAGCTCTGGACGACATTTCCCGAGGTAAGTATGAAATATAAAAACTTTATTAACGCCAGTTGTTGAGTTAAAATTATTGCAAAGATTGGAAACTTTATTGAATTTCCAAAAATATTTTCAACTATTTCAGGGCCAAAGCCCTTGAGAAACGGAGTCTCGTCTGTTCGCTACGAAGTAATCGGCCAATTAAACAACTTATTTTTTAATATTTAAAAAGAGAGGCAGTTCGTTATTTTTATATTACATCGTAACAAAATAAAATGTTTTTTCGCTTCGTATAATTTATCCACGATTACATCAAAGAGTGTGATAAATTGACCACAATTTAGTCTATCACTCACAGGTGTTATTGAGGAAACACGTAAATTCTGTATCATTCGCAAAGCGCGCAGTTTATATGATTAAAGTTGTTTGTCAGGATCGCGTCTGGCTATCGCGTTCGAACTAATTAGATTGACGTGATTAAATTCTGTACATCCATCCATCCATTCATTTCATGAAACGTACAAATTGAACACACTGTTTATAGTATTTTCAACTTCTTTTATTTAATTACTCTAGTAGATATAATAATTAAAAAATATTCAAGATCCACAATTGATAAATCTTCAAAACAAAATGTCAATAATCATATTCTCTTAATTTTTAAAAGAGTCTACGACGTTGATGTAGCAATAAATCAGAAATCGTTTCATTTGCCGGCCCTTCGGTTTACTTCATAATTTCAGTTTTTGATAGAAATATGGAAGTTATTGAATCAAATCCTTCATGAAATTGCTTTTCCGCTCACACCAGTGATTCACAGCACGGCCGGCTGATTACTTGGTATGCCTCTACGCATTCATGCATTCGCGGCCATTCACAAAGATTCGTATTATTATTCATTTTTTGACGGTTGGATGAAATATTACGAAACTGTTAACAAAATTAAGCTGGTTTTGTATTACTATAAACTTTTTGACATTGGATGAATTTTGTATGTCGTAAGCTCGTTTAACTTTTAACGACTTACTCGTATAAAACAAAAATACAATAAACGTACATTTTTCGTACACTTTTTCCAGTTGATTATATAAATTAACTTGACTTTTGTTTTAGATCAAAGATTCAAAAGTTTTTCTTTGCCATTAAAGAAAATATCTGTACCGCTGTTTGATCCGTCCAAGTTTCAGAATAAAGACGAGGAAAGTGAACTAATTGAACAGGTAACAAAAAGTCGGTGAAAAAACTTTTTTCGTTATGATATTTTAATTAAAACATTATTTTGGGATATTTATCATTTATTCTGTATTCAAAAAGTATTCAAAACCTGAATCATTTAAGTTAAGCGTATAAATCCGAAATTAATAAGAAAATTATTTTCTCAAAGCGAAAATTTGAAAGAGTTTCTTACTTTTCCGTATAAAACACGTCACGACTTCATAAAACTAATTACAGTTTCCAATAAACGTGACGCCTCTGATGAACGAACACCAATTATGGGGTTGTTTCTACAATTTTCCCGAACTATACGAGGACGTTTATTCTCCAATAGTGCGGATAAGGAATGCCAACGATGTTCCGGAGATTGAAGGTGGCGTGCTCACAAGGGACCTAGTTAGCACATGCCTCAGTTATTTGAAGCGATCTCCAATTTTAGGCGACTACGTGTATATCAAATTGGATTTATCGTCCAAGGTAAGCTTATGAGATGCCTTTGAGCTAATACGCTCTATTTATAAATCCTGCTTTAGCTCTCAAACATTTAAGTTTTTGGCAAAGAAAATATTTCATCGAACTAAATTATTTCTATTTAATTAAACTTTATTAACTCCATTAAATCTTAGTACCTAAATTTAAGTTGCTTTTAATAGAAATTATTATAATACAGTTTCACCAAGCAGTCAGAATAGATCCATCACGTCTACAATGGAATAAAATATAAATATTAAACGTTTTACTCAAGTGCGTATAAATTCTCTCAAGTAAAAAAAATATTATGTTCGCCTACATAAATGTAATATTTCGTTGAAACTTCGAATACATCACTGTGCAATATAAAAACGCAATTAGTCAAAAGAGAGAACCTGTAGCTCGTTACTGTTCAACATAAATACATATTCTGTTTACGGAACTAGGGTCTAATATATCTCGAGACATCATTAAGACAGATGGTTACGAGTTGCTGAATCGATGCAAATTACGTACTTACGAGTTCTCTCTGATATCTTGCAAACATATGTGCTTATTAAGGTTTATCGCTAACTTCTATAAAAGTAACAGCCTATTGAAAAACAATATTCTTTATTGAATGGACAACTTAAAATGGCCTTTACATTTAAGAGAGTGATTATTCCTGTAACGATAAAAAAAATGTCAATTTGTCAAATGCAAATGTCATATTTTTTAATATACGTAGCACATGTTGTAAGCTTATGCGCTGTTAAAAGCAATTAATTTTGTTTTGCAGTATCTCTCAAATATTGACGCGTTAAAACACTATAAATATTTAGTATACTTGGACCTTTCTTCAAACCTCTTGGAAGATCTAAATGTCCTCTCATATTTACCATACATTCAATTCCTTAACGTGTCATTCAATAGTTTTCGAACAGTTTTGGATTACGAAACACGTATGAATAATTTTTTTTTAAAGCAACATATATTTTATTACTTTAATGGTTGGTATTATATTGACTAACAATAAAATTTTCAGCCCAATGGTTTTTAACTGAAGTACATTACAGATATAATTCTATTACAAAAATACGGGACTTGAGCGCATTTTGGTCTATTACAGTTATTGATCTTTCCCATAATAATATAAAATCGATTAATGGGTTGGAGACTTTAAGGTACCTTGAATTACTAAGATTCTCATCGCACGAAGAACTCGCATTAATTGTTATTATTTTATTTTAAGCACCGCACGCACTCTGTAATACTTGAATTGATTCAACAGATATTTACGTCGTCTCGATCTTTCGTTTAATCACATACAACGATTCGAGAATCTTAACCATTTGCGATTGCTTTGGCTCGACTTATCCTACAATAACATATCCGATTTTGAGTTCGGGGAAGATGTTGGTTTGTGGACACTTCTCCACCTCGAATACTTGAATTTGAATGAAAACAATTTAACGTCTATGAAGATATTCTCTGGCTGTTCCAGGTTGGGTATTTTTATTTTTTTCTCACAATATAAAACTATAATTACTCATATAAACTAATTTCGAAGCGTGAATAAACAAATACAACTTTTAATTAGGTAAACTGTAGCGCGCTTAAGTTTCAAATTCTCAACGACTGTAGTTTCAAAAACATATCCGTACTGAAATTAAATATTATTAGATCGAAAAAATGCACATTTATAGTAGCCTTCTGTGTTTTAACACGTTAATTTACGTTATATTACATTGTAATTACGTCTTAAATATTTGAGGTCGAATTCTAAAACTAGTACAATCACTGTGTTTGTTTTTTTAGCTTGTTGATCTCTTTTATATCTTACAGCAAGGTTCTATAAACATATTTCCGATGGCTTTCCAATATAAGTACAAAAAGCATGTTCTGATTTTTTTGACGCAGATAAAAAAAACTCAGAATATCGTTATAAGACTTCGATTAAGGATCATTGCTTCAAATGTGCTTAATTTAAATTAAACTGTAATCTAACTATAAAATTTATTATTTATAAATAGAATTTGCGAAATGTTTTCTTTCCTTTCAAGAAAACTAACAAATTCATCTAGCACCGGTCCTGATTCTTTATTTACAACAGATTTCGCGAATTACACATTCGCAACAACAGATTGGGTTCATTGTTGGAGTTGGCAGTGTACATGAGTAAGCTACGTCGTATCACCGTGCTGGACTTCAGGTCAAACCCGATGTGTTCAGCGCCTGGGTATAGAGATGTGGTTATCAACACCTTCCCTCTGCTGCTAAGCTTGGATGACTACGAACTGGATCCTGTTCATCAGGTCTATTTAAGTACCATTTTCTTTGACAAGCTATGCTTAGTTTGAAACTAGATTGTGTTTAATGTTCAGGAACATTTATATATTTATTTTTATTTATTGTAAATTAAATGTTTGGGAAGTACACGAATAAACTACACATTGAGATATAATTTTTACATAAGGGATCCTGGTAATAGATTAAATTAGATCAAACCTGTAGACATCGCTTTAATATTTCAATATCCCTTGATTTAGTATCGATGATACAAAAACACTACAAACTATTATGCCTGTGATTATCCTCCTAGGTAGAATAAAATATTGTTAATTAAGTATAAATAATTTTAATTATAAGGGCTTTTATTTTAATTTCCTACTTGAAATTAAAAGAAAAAAAAACATTGTGTGTGAGATTAATAATCTATTTTTATTATTCATTTGAAAGACGTAAATTTCCATCACAGCGTCTCTGGAGGGAGCGTATCTGAGATTACCAATTTTCTTTAACTCTGTTTATAGTTAGGAAACCACCTTTGAAAAACCCTATATAAATAACTAGCTGCGCCCCAGGGCTTCGCTCCCGTGGGAATATCGGGATGATATAATTATAGCCTATAGCCTTCCTCGATAAAGGGACTATCTAACACTAAAAAAATTTTTCAAATCGGACCAGTAGTTCTTGCGATTAGCGCGTTCAAACAAACAAACTCTTCAGCTTTATAATATTATTAGTATAGATTTAAACTTTATTCACGAGATAAAAAAGCGCTAAATAATTTATTTTAAATTGTCATAACATTGTCAGCGAACCCGCAAAATGAACATGAATCCCGATGTGTTCATGTTTGCCACGAGGCGCCTCTTACGTCTGCTGTATGTGGAGCAAATGTGTCGAGCGCGAGTGTCGCCCTACAACCCGCCGGCTGATTCTACTGACGTCCCTATCATCGTGTTTGTCGGTTATGAGGCTGTTGGAAAAGGTAATATCGAGTAAATACTCGTATGTAGGTCAATACAAAAATATTATAAACAAAAAGTAAACTATAAGGGTAATCCGTGTCATTACTAATTCTAAGGGTTTTGAGATATTTGTTTTTTTTAAACTCTGATTTTACTTATATCTTTAGTATAAGAATCTGCAGAATAGATATAAAATCAAAATATTTATTAATTGCGAATACTTGAAGTAAATGAACGTTAGCAATGGTTAAGATACTTTGAATGCCAACATTTCATGTTTTTTTCTTTCTTTTAAGGAAATATCTCTCTCTATCTGTTCTAGATAATTACCTCTCATTTTTATAAGCAATTCTCATCAAAAAGGTAAGGTAAGGAAAAATATTCGAAATTATCTCGCAATAATTCGGTGATTAAAAGAAAAATAAGGAAACGCGAAATAAATTGTTGACCATTAATCAAGGAAATAAGGCTTTGATAATAAATGGGCTCCCCCTGACTGATATTGATAGATAACGATTAGTAAACGCTTCAGACATGCTTATGACACAGGTAACTGTGTGAATATAATGTCTATTTGTTAATAGCTTGATACTTTTCTGGGTATATATTGACATGAATAATAAAAATAGAAAAATATGGAACCATAAAATAAATTCCAATAATAATTTTAAAAGTTACTGAAACTTTTTTGTAACACAGTAAATTAAACAAAAACAAACCTAAAATAAACCGATCGAAAATCGAGTAACAACCGTAACAAATCTATCGCAGGAATAATATTTGCACTTCTAGGACAATCCAGTTTCAGATATAGCTTGAAGATTCGAACATGTTTGGCATCTCGCCGAATAGTGACCGTAACGATAATATATTGTCTGATAACACAATAAACAATGCAGTCGGTGATACACCGACGCAATGTTATTTATACCCATATGACCTGTTTCAGTACTAGCATATTTTTGGTGCCTATATAAGAGTTTAATGACTACCATTCTACTGCATATTTTTGTACAACTACAAGCTAAAAACACGTATAAAACAATTTAATTTTTAGAGACTAAAAAGTTCCTATCTGTAGTGAATAAATATTTAAAGTGCCTAACCAAGCGCGCAGCGAACAGTTTTAAGTTTAAATTCCAATTGCTACGGACTTCACGTAATTGAAATTTGCACAAATTTACGTACAAATGCTTAAAAACCAATGTAAAGTATTTCAACGACGGTATAGTTCATATAAACGTTAGCAACCTTTACCTAGTTACGTTACAAATTTTAACTTACCTGCCAGGAATGCTACGCTTCTAGGATTTTTAAATGCCAAGACAATTGTTAAAAACAAACTTTTATTCCTAGGCTCGTTGGCTCGTCGTATTGCTGCAGAATGTGGCTCGCATGTGGAATTAGCAGTGCAACATACTACTGCATTTTATCACTGGCCAAGTCATTATAAACAGATAACCAGGAAACAGTTTGATGATATGCTCCTTGACGGTGAATTTCTCACATATAGCGAAATGGATGGTGAATCATATGGTTTGAGTAAGTGTTACCTACACACAGTATTTCAATTAATTTTGAATATATTGTGATTTATGTTCCACTTTCTGTATCGACTAAAACAAGTAGTTAACATTTTCAGCAAGCTTACTTGATTTCTATTCGACTTTGTTGAATTTACTTTAAGCCTCATTCAATGTGTAGTAAAACACATTTAGAAAGATTTTTAAAAATATTAGGTACTTACACATTTTGTAGATAGGCTGAATCTAAAAAGGTATATAAAGGGCACAGAAGTATAATATGTTTATTTAATGTGTACGAAGGGTATAAAAATAAACAGGTCGAGAACAAGCATTTGTAAAAGACGGAAAGGTGAAGATTGTAACGATGGACTTACTCGGGGCTCTAATGCTGAAACTGCGCGGACGACAACCCTATTTGATATTAACGACTTGCTCCGATAAACGCGCGCTGGCAACGAGGCAACAAGAACGTAAAATGTATGATAAAGAATTTTTCTATTTACTGATCTCAAGAAAAACAGCGAATTCATAAAATAACATCGGTTCATATAGGGTCCGATTTTTCAAATTTAAAAAATGCTTATTTCAGCGCGAGAGATTTAGCAAATGAAGAAAAATTGTCCGCTCAAACACTCATGGAGATATCCACATTGCAAGTTTTATTGTCCGGCAGAATCATCATCAATGGCATATTAAATGAAATTCTTCAGGTACCCACTTTTGAAGATCTACTTTCGTACCTATTTATTTTTTGATATAATGTTTTTTTTTTCAATTTGTTTTGTTTAGGCCATACCAGAAGACAAAAGCCAAAGTGAATTCGTAATGGATTCAGAATGTTCTCTCTTAATGGAAAGCGAGTCGCGACAGCCACGAAAATATATTAAGAATGTCAATAGACTGACAATGTTGACTCCTGTGGGTATCTGCGCTCATTATGTAAAGGCACGTAAACTGTATGTACAGCGACTGTTATGAATGATATTCGTTTACAGAGTAGCTCAACTCTCGACGATGTTTGTAAGAGCGATCGTGACAAAAACACTAGCCGAGTTGACTCTAGCCTCTATTCTTTGTACAAGGAGACCCAACCAATGGACGAATACACAAGCACCGTTTACGGGCAAACTTCTACACCAGGACGTGGAAAAATGCACGTATTTTGTCTAAAAGTTAAAATTACTAGGCATTATGTTATCTTTAAAATGGATACATACTTAACTTTGTTTTCAGTTAACTCGGACTACAGAAATAGATACAGTCGCTACTCTAACAGACCAAAAAGTGTTGATACAAAGCAAATTTCGTTAAAAGGTATAATTAATAACTGATAAACTTTTTTTTCCTTCGTTTTGTTCATTTTCATGTTTAATTTCATCTTTTATAATATAAGTTAAACTTATAATAAAATCCAAGCTCTTCGAAATGACATACAAAGTTTGGAATAGTTTACCAAATTTTGATATAGTTTTAGTGTTAGTTGAACAGATTTCAACTTAAATAGTGTCCAAATAGGTTAATTAAGTCTGGAGTTTCAGGTTGCTCTCTGTTACGTGTGGTCGCAAACGGAGTTTAGTTTCACTGGTTACATTTAACACCGTACTTTAGTGAACCCAAAGCGAAATATAATTAAGATTATTTTTTTCATAACTAATAACGTGTCATCATATTCATTATTTTGTTTTTTCGTTGATGTTTTATTTAATATTTTCTTTATAATTCAATAAACGAGTATTTATTTTATAATTTCAATAAACGAGTTAAATATAATGTAAACAAATGTTCCCATCTATTGCAGTGGGGAGCAGAAAGTCGTCAAAATCGGTTGCCTTTACATCCCCTGAGAATACTGATATAGCCACTGAAGAATCCGATCCGTCTGGACTGTACATAGAACCAGTGCCTCAAAAGGAAAGTAAGTAAATTAAAGATTGAGATAACACAAGTATAGCCTTTAAAAAAATATACTCTCCGTAGATTATTTTTATTTAAAGGAACTATTAATTTTAGGAACTTATAGGAACTAGGGTATACTAGGAACTATTAGATAATTTGTAACTTTCTTTTTTAGTGGAAAATGTATTACAAGCGACATCATCTAATGCAAAAGTATGTCGGCCACATGGTGAGACCGTGTCCCAAAACTCGGATTTGTGGTTTGCATTTTTAACTGAAAATGGTCTATTACAAGCCAGTGAAATCTTAACTGAACCTTGTAAGTCTGAGTATCATTAAGTAAATCTTGACAACTCGATTAGCTTAGCGGATATACTAGTGTCTATTTCAACAGTGAGTGTGGGTTCGATCCCCACGGGTAGAAAATTATGATGTGATGAACATTATTGTCTTGGTTGTTACAAAAAATGTTTTTTTTAATGTCAAATAAACCTACTAATAGACATACGTAATGTCTATCAGTTACCTTTGTTACAGCCAGCTATCAGCGCCAGCTTTGGCCTTTGCTTAGTTTGGGATTAGTTAGCGATGTGACAAATGTGAATATTTATTTTTTATTCAATTAAATCCTTTTTAATTCCTTAACACAAAGTATAAAAAATAGTTGCTAATTTCGCATGCTGCAAAGAATTTCTTCTAAGAAATACGGTTAATTCCAAAATCCAATTACCCATTTATTACTATTAATTTCAGACAAAGTGCTAAGGCATGAAAGTAGGTTAGACGAACCTGACTTCTTTAAGACGCAATTAGATACCATAAAAGAGGTAAATATGTTTAAAATGTAAATTATTTTGGTTTGGTCCAAATATTTGATTGATACTCAACTTTGAGAAATGCTTAAATATCATCTGACTTTTCTCTTTTCATGAGCGTGATACTGAAAGTAAGATATTTAAGATCTACTAAAATTTGAGTATTGTTTCAGTATTGATACATGTGTAATTTATTTTAAATTGACTATAAGGAGTGTATTTGTTGTAACGCGCAAATCTCAGGAATAACTGGCCTGATTTGAAAAATGTTTTTGTATTAAATATACAATTAATCGAGGAAGGCTATATAACATTATGCTATACTAAATGACTAAAAATCCTGTGTGAACTATGAATGAACAAATTTATGAATGGGAATATATTTTCAGCTGCCGTCGGGTACTTTCACCACAACTATAAAGGACGACTATGATGAAATACATCGAACTTGCCCTGGGCTTTTTTGGGATACAGTAAGTTTGAGTTGGTGACTTAATTGGCGCAAGAGCTAACTCAGTGGCATAGCGACAGACAGGTTTCCTTCCCAACCGTAAAATATTGTACTGTGATGAATATCATAATTTTTAAAATAACTTATTATTGACAGAATGAGTTTTTTACGGTCTAGATGGTGTTGTGTCGAATAGATAGCATTTACAAAGTATGTATTGAATTTGAGTAAAAAAATGCAGAAGTCAAAACTGTGAAAGAATTTACATTTAATGTGCATAAATACAATTGGTTACATTCAGGTTTAAATAATGATGTTGTAATTTATTCTTTTATTGATTAATTCAATTAACTTCCATATCTTTCACAGGTCACTATGGACAATCCTGATAAGGCGTTCACGAAAATGAAAAAAATAATTCAAAGTATTGTAAATTCACAGAAAACTTTGCAACCAATGTTTAACATAAATTTTACTGATTCTAAACATTTGCCAATAATACAAGACAAACTTAATAGCATTGTAACTCAAATGGCTCCCCAAAGGCTCTTCTATTAAATAAATGCAATTAAAAAAAGAATTTATTTTATTTATGTAAGGTACTTAGTGTTAATACATAAGTAACATTGTGGAAAATCATTCTAGAAGTAGAAATAAACAAGGCTCGAACCCTTACTGTGCCACTGCATTATTTACCTTAAGATCATAGATATAAAATTTCTTATAATAATCATTTGAACACCATAGTATCGAGCATGGCGCCTAAGCACTGCACAATATTGTTGGCCATCAGAACATCAACTTTCTCTTCTAAATGCCTCTTGGGATCCTGTTTGCCGACATTCTTAATAGCTAACTGTTCTGGGGTCATCTTTTCTTCATCTTCGAGGGCCTTATTGTAATTTTTAGCGAGGTCCAACATGTCTGTGACTGTTGTTTCATTGATTTTGCAATGCTCCTTATAATCTGAGAGGGTGAGTCCATCCATCCAGGACTTTTTGTGAAGGTTCAAAAGCATTTTCTGTTCTAGCTCATTCTTTCTGTAGTTTATGCTTATGGAGTAGTAGTGTCGGTTTAGGCCATGGATGAGAGCTTGTACGGAAGGCTTTTGTAAATGGCCAAGATTGGAAGTCGTCTGTCTTGGTTCCTGACCAAGGACCATCATGTTGGGATTGATTAAACGGAAGGCATCAATGACTACTTTTCCCTTTACTGATTGGATGGGGTCTACCACCACAGCAACAGCCCTTTCTGATAATGCCTCAAATGATTGCTGAGTGTTAATATCAACACCAGACAACCAACAGCCAAATCCAGGATGGGAGTGATACCTGAAGAATAACATCAATTTATAAGGAAACAAAATAAATTACACAAAGGAAGTGTAAGACTAAGAAAAAAATACATGATTTCTTCGCAACAATAAGGATTATCATGTACTAGCGACCCGCCCCGGCTTCGCACGGGTGCAATGCTGATAAAAACCTTCCTCATGAGTTACTCTATCTATTAAAAAAACCGCATCAAAATCCGTTGCGTAGTTTTAAAGATTTGAGCGTTCATAGGGACATACAACATGACACATGACAGAAAAAGCGACTTTGTTTTATACTATGTAGTGATCATGCCATCATACTGCATATCATATCATATCATACTGCCAGCCGTGATACAAGTTTTATTCAGCTATTATTTGTATAAACCAAAGGTCTATTACTAAGCCTATTAAAACTACAAAATGATAATCAGAGATTTAAATAGCTCTTGCTCATTCCATTTTTCCACACCAACTCTGCTAATAATATAAAGGCTAAAGAGTTTGTGGGTTTGAACTGGTCTTATGTGGAAAAAAATTTTATGTAGAAATTTAATTAAAATCTTAATTTTATTAGCATGCTGTGACTGTTAAAGGGAAATGTGTTGGAAAATAATTTGTAACACCCTTCATATCTTAAATGAGCTAATAAAGAATTGGATTTTAAAAATTTTATTTAAGTCCATTAATTGAGGAAGGTTAAATGCATATAACATTATGCTATGGTAGTGTAGTCATGCAGAACACCTAGTGAATAGTATATTAATATTAATTTTAATTAGAATTTTTATGTTATTACCATCCAACAACCATTTCTGGTCTGCCAGTTTGCTTCAGCATGTCCAACATTTTAGCTTGGAACACAGGATCCACAGCCTCTACAGACACACCAGTTCCCGTTTGAGGCATAGCAAATACATCAATCACACGAACAGTGTAATCATCAACAAATTCACCTGGAATAGAAAATAATTCAATAAATAAAAAATTTATTAAAAATTTTAATCAAATATAATAATATGCTTTAATATTATTAGTGATATTCATAATATTTTAATTTTACATAAAACATTAAAAAAAACTATCGTGTTTCTGTACATACAGCTTACTATCACTTAGTGAAATAAACATTTTAGCAATTTTGAGCCATACATGAACTTCTAAATACGTAGTTACAGCTTTAAAGTAGTCTGACATGGTATTTATAATTAAAATACAAACACTAAAATTAAACTTTTGTTAAGGCTGCTATTTAAACATTCTGTCAATAATGATAATAACAATCAATAGTTACCCAACATAAGACCCATAACCTCCATGGGAACACCAGCTCGACCATGTTTGAGCATTTTTAGGAGGGCCAGTGACGAAATATACACCTGTTCCGCGGTATCCACAACTGGGGCATCTGTGGGAGGCGGCGCTTGAGACAAACCCGCCATACCACCCCCGAGACGTAACAAGCGGTCCATAATTCAATTTAATCTAAGAATCATAAAACAATGAATAATAGAATTAGCTTTTCTTAACACAGTATCATGAATCTACATACTAAATTACAAAAACGTTTGCAAACTCAGCTTACCTTTATGAAAAAAGATAGTAAATAAATGTATTGATTATACTTCTATACTTTTAAATCTTAACACCAAATACTTTAAACAATTTAACCAAATAATTGTATTGAGCTATACGATGACAACAGAATAGTTGAGTTTGACAATTTGACGTCGAAAATGCATGTTCATTTCAACTACGAGTGTTGCCAGTTTCAATTGAATTTTAAAATTTAAGGAATGGGAAAATGAATTACATAAATTAATGTGATGAAAGTTGAATGTCGTTCCATTAAAACGTTTGTGAATATGTTATATGATAAAATATATATTTACTCCAGCAATGTACAACAAAGAACATAGTGGTAATATACTCTTTGTAAATAATATTTATTTACTAATTAAAATATTGTTTAATTAATTATATATTTTTATGTTTGCTGTTTCCAAATATGAAGCACAAACTAATCGCGAGTATTATTATTAATTAGAAGAATAACGCTTTCTTTCATCTAATATGTAAATGATTTAATTATTATGGACAATGCTTACTTTTCAGGCACAGCAAGTGTTAACTCGAGGTGAAGAGGTAAAGGGAGCGACAGTATAAGTTTAATATTAATTGTAGTAAAAAAAATTATTATCCACCCTGGTTTCAAATACCAGTGTTATACTCTGTCCACGATGCCTTATCTATATTCGCAGTCACCGGGTCTGTGACAATTAATGACATTACATTATAACTTTACAGCTGATCATACTCAATTTATTATTAAAGTGTATTTTAACCCAATTCATTTAATTGTGAGGGACTCAGTTACCGTAATAAAGGGCTAATGTTTTATCGCATTCTTTAATTCAGTCATCGTCATGCAAACTATGACTACAACGATAGAACCTTCGGTACTACCGCCAAAGTTTTCGGCAGGACCCAAGGGCTTAGGTATAAAATAATAACATTGATGATTATTTTAATTTCTTTAAGAAAATTTATCTTTTTATATAATTTTTAGGAGATCCTGATGATAGGACATTAAGAAAAGTTGAAGTAGAGGTTTTAATACCCAAACTTATGAGAGAAAAAGCTAAAACCGAAAAGTGTATACAGGAAGTATCAGAATTCAATAACTGCGTCAAGGAATCTTCAGTTTTTATGGTTTTTAAATGTAGAAAAGAAAACGATATTATGAAAGCATGTCTGGGGGAATGGTATCAAAATGAGGATTTCAAAAAACAATGCACAGAAGATTATTTAAAAGAAAGAAGTGAATATAGAAAAACAGGAATGAAGAAACCCATGAAACGGGCGTAATTAACTTCTGGTTGATGTTTTGTTATTAGTAATAAGAAAAATAAACATTTTAGTCCACATTATTATTTATTGCAACAGGAATGTTCCTCGTTAAAACAATTTCTTTCACTGTGTACTCGCACAAGTCCTTTGGTAAAGTTATATTTTCTTTGCTGGGCTCAATGACTTCTATTATTAGAACTTCCTGTAAAAAAAATATATTTAGTTACAAATGTATCTAAAACAACTAGTCCTTTCTCTAAAATTAAACTGTTTTAAATGATTCAAGTTACAATTTCATTACCTTTACAGTTGTTGTAGCCATTCTAACATGTCCAAGCATTTTAAGCCAATCATGTGATTCATTTTTATGCTTAACAACAACAATATAATCTGAATGGTTAATGCCTGGGCCTTCTCTATAAATCACTGAAAAATATAAACTTACATAAGTATGGAAATTAATTAACAGTGATCAAAGTGTATTATATGTAATTGGATCCTTACAATAGTCTCCACCAAATTTAATACCCGGTTTTACAATGTATCCTTTTGATCTATAATAGTGATAAACAACATATTTATGCATAAAGTAATGATCTGCTTCATTAAATAATTTCCAACAATCTTTTACTTTTAATAATTTATTATCAGTATTAAAAATTTGCAAACAACCAAGACCATATAGTAGAAAGAACGCTTCTTGCTTAGTAAGCATTAATTTCTCCTCTAATTGAATTTTATTGAGACAGCATTTTGGTTTTAAGTTAGCAAAGTAATTATCATCCTCTGAATCACTATTTGGTACAATAACAACTGTCTCCTTTCTTTCGTCATCACAGCATATTTCTGATGCATCAGGGAAATCACTTTGATCATTATCACAAGGCTCTTCATCACTGGAAACCAGATCTATAACATCCTTCTTTGCCAGTTGAGCACTGTCACACAATATTTTGGATGTTAAACTTTCAATATTCTTGATGAATTCATCAGCTTCTGGTGCTGGTTGAGAAGCCCCAAACTTTTTATACCAAAAATTTCTCTTTAGGTATTGTCTCTTTCTCATGATGGAAGGACTACCATCATATCTTATCGATTTAGGTCTAGATCGAGATTTAGTTCCTTTGCCAAAACATCCCATATGGTAAAGCATAGCCATTTCCTCTATCCCCCTAACTTCCACTCCATAACCATTATAATAACCAGTAAATATGATTCTCATAGAACTATCAATTGGAAATTTTAATGATGATTCTACATCCATATGTAACGTGTTATTTAGGTCGATATTTTGACAGTCTTCCTCTGTTTGCAAACTAGTCATGACAAAAGAACTGGCTGGTTCCCAATTTTATTTTTAGCAGAATGTGTCACAAGTCCAAACGCGAAATTATGAATCTGTAACTAAAAGTCAATTTATTTTATAAAATCAATTATTATGAATTACGATACAAAATTATAGCATTATTTAGTGCGCTAAATTCACCAAGTTAAAAAATGGAAACGTCTCAAAAAGGCACAAAAATAAAGGACGAGGAAAAATACAATCGTAAGTAACCTAGCAATTTATCGTTTCATACTTTGTGTATTTTATTTATAACAAAACTTAGTCTTTATTACATTAATATTAATTTTAATAAATTGTTATTTACTTTTACAAACAAGGAATATTTCTATTACTTTAACTTCAATTTTTTTATAATTTTTGAATTGTTTATGCTAAATGAATACAGAATACGTTTCTATTGGCATAACTTGCAGTTTTATTTTAGTTCACGTTGTAAATTAAAATATGACTAATAGTTTAAATTTAATTATATAATTTGTTATAATAAAAACTTAGTAATTAAAAATCTCTGTTCTCACTTTTAATGTTTAATTTATTTACGGCTAGATAATACTTATATTGGGTTCATCAATCACCTTGCGCTCATTTAAATAAAATGTTTCTTATAAAGGATGTTTAATAAGGAAGAAATACATTTAATTAATATTATGATATTTTATATTGATTAATTTAATTTAATTGTTTATTTCTTCTTACTTTTATTGCTTGGATTGACGTTACGCATTGTATTTCTAAACGTTAATCATCCATTTTTCAACAGTATCGACAACATTACAACCATAAAACTCATATCTCTATCCTTGTTTTTCACAGCTCGAAAAGTCTACATTAGAGAAGGTAAGCAATAGCATAGACAATCAATCAAAGACAACTTCACTCTTATAAGTCACAAGACCTCTCAGCTGAGTTTTCGATCTCCCATTTTTGTGTTTTCGGGAAAATAGTTTCCGTAAATTTAATTTCTTTTGCGGGCGGCGTTTTATTTTAATAATAAAATAGCCAAAATGGCTAACATTAACGAAGAAAATGTTAGCAAACTTATCCCGACGCTTGGTGATGAAAAAATCGGTAAGTTTAGCGATAAGTCGCAAATTCTGTACATAATGGATATAAATTATTGTTTTTATATTTTGTTTTAATTATTCTTCAGATATGATTGCTGCAACCAGCGTACTACAAATTAGAGCAAGTGAGATTCGTCAAAGCCAAATTAATTGGCAGTCGTATTTGCAGTAAGTGTTCCAAATTAAACTTAACAGATTGAGTTGTAAAATTGGTTTTTAGTTATTTGGCTTCTAAATAATTGATTTATTCTAGATCGCAAATGATCACTCAGCGCGATCATGACTTCATCGTCAACTTAGATCAACGCGGGCAGAAGGATTTACCTGACAAGAACCCCGAGGCTTGTGCTGATGTATTCTTGAACCTAATTACTCACATCAGTAAAGACAACACCATCCAATATGTGCTTGTACTGATTGATGATATTTTATCTGTGAGTATTAAGATAAAGTTAAATAACTATATAATTATTATAGGTTTATACATTTGCAACATTCAAATATGCAAGTGATGTCAGTTGGCTGTGCTTGTGTATGCTTAAATAACTATGATTTTTGTAACCTCTGATCAAATATCTTAAATACATTCACCATTTATATATACCAGGTAAATGTTAGGAGAAAAATAAGTTATCATGGTAGATTTTAAGACTTATATGAAGAGATAGATATCAATACCTTTTTGTATAATCTTGATTTTGTATCAATTAACACATCTTATTCAGCAAAATACTATGCAAATGTACAAACTACATCATCAAAATAGACAAAAAAAAAATAAGATTAACCAAAAATGCATTTCAGGAAGACAAATCCAGAGTGAAGATCTTCCGTCAGTCCAGACATGGCAATGTCTGGCAGCCATTCCTAAACCTGCTGAACCGTCAGGATGAGTTTGTCCAGCACATGACGGCCCGCATCATTGCCAAGCTGGCTTGCTGGCACCCACAGCTCATGGAGAAGAGTGATCTCCATTTCTATCTCTCCTGGCTCAAGGACCAGCTTAAATCTAATGTGAGTGTTTATAAATTATTTTACTGCCTTGCTCCTGCATGAAAATATTTTTATTTAATGTTATGGTTTTTGATATCTTCAACTCTCACTCATAATATTTTTTCAATTTCCCTTAAAAAAAGAAATTAAACTTTGGTAGACGAAACACTCCTGTTTGCATTTTAGTATAGCAATAACATTTTGTATGTTTTTTCCATTTTGTTTCTTATAATTTAAGTTTGCAAATAATGGTCTGGTTTTTATTTGTAATCTATGTATGTATGTTAAATGTTTTCATAGCATGCCCTTATTTCATTTTTGCATGATGAATTTAATCAAGCATTCAATATACAGACATATTCAATTTCCATTTGCAACTTGCAAGTCTGTGCAGGTAAATTAATATGTACTTCATTATTTTATTATTTATTAAAAGTAAATCTTTTTTAAAGTGATAAAAATCTTGCAATGTACATGTTATTAAAGTTTATTGAATGATTTTTAGTGCACTAAAGGAGATCAATAAAATGGTATATCTATATGACAATACTAATATCTTAACAAATAAATAATATTTGTAAATTAGTCCCAAATATTTATATTTAGGCATCCTGATTATTGAGAAGGGAGTATAACAAGCGAAATTGTATCAAATGTCTGATAAGGTGGTATTTTGATTTAATATTATTAAGGTTTTACTTTATTCAGTTTGTAAAGCATGATTATTCTTATACAAAATCATGTGATGAGATCTTTATAAATATCTTACTCTGATCAAAATTATTGATAATAAACACTTATGAATTGAATGATAAAAATCATTTAAAAGTTTTTGTTTGTTGGCAAAAAATCTAAATTTTATTTAGTAAAGTTTTACCTAATAGATATTATTTAATATTATATATTTATTATATGCATTTATAAAAAATAAACTGTACCTTTAATCATTGTTATTACAATTGATATACTAACTTTACAGTGAATCTGTGAATAATAAGATAGTTTTAGAAAACTTAAAGAGCAAGGCTTTAGGCTAATCTCGACATTTACATGACTAAGCTAACATAAGTTAACAAATTTTTGATTATCTTCAAACAAAGTATTGTGATATCATCTCATCCAAGCATCATGCATCATTGGGATGTTATGGAAATGGTTTGCAATTTTATCACTGCGAGGTTTGTTTTCTGGCAAGGCGGAGAAAATGTCTGCCGAGTTAGCGCATGCTGAGCAGGTTATGTTGGAGCACGAAAAACAACATTTCTCCGATAAGCACATTAAACATCACAAGGACAAAGGCGGGGACAAGAACGACAGTGAGAAATACTCGAGCCTTTACAGCTCATTTGATGTTCTGAAATCGCATGAGGACTTGCTGCCTGATCTCCACAAGGTATTCTGTGTTGACGTCGCCGCAAGATGTGAATGTAATAAAGTGTACAATAACTTCAATGTGGACTAACATAACTTTAAGTTGTTAACTAATTAAGCAAGGCTGGAAAAAGCCTGAAGTGGTCTTATGATATCAATGTTATTAACTCTTTGATTAACAACATGCCAATATGCTTATAATGAATCTGCTCTTGCAACAACTAGTGTATATTATGTATATGAAAATAGTGATCCTGTAATAAATTGGGGTAACACAAACATATTTGTAAAGTGCTATTATATCAAAATTTTTGTTTCTCTATAAAATTTTAAAATGTCTTCAGAATTTATTTTAAAACCTTTTAAAGTATTGATGTTTAAATAATTCATTATTTTATTATCATAGATTATAATGTAAACTTAACGACATTAATTATACATTTATTTATGCACTGGGCACCCTGGGGTATAGAGCATTAAGCATCTATATTGTTTAGAAAATTAACTATTGAAACGGCATTCTTTGGTAAGCTTATCTTTAAAGTAATGCATTTATTTCATGCTCATACATATAGTTTTCAAATTTTGTATTTATATTGATTGTAAAGTTAGTCTGTCAATACATTTCAAATGATTTTATGAGTGTATATTTTTTTGTGTCAAGTGTTTCTTCAATATAATCATCTAAATATTTTATGTTATCATTATACACTGTGCATAAAACCTTTTATCCTTCATGTGTAGTAATAGTGCTTTGTAATGTATGTTAAGATCTCATGTGTGCTCACGTTTTACATCACATTATTCTTTGTTATGTGCAGAACAATGACTACATCCAGTCGGTGGCCCGTTGCCTCCAAATGATGCTTCGTATCGACGAGTACCGCTTCGCTTTCCTCTCCGTGGACGGCATTTCTACACTTCTGTCCATTCTCGCATCGAGAGTCAACTTCCAGGTAATTATTTATACTAAACTTTAATCATCAAATTGGGAGGTAATTGTTTTTTACGTTTTCAAGTCAAGTGAAAAGAATATTAACATCTATTATAATTTTGAGAAAATTTCTACCGGATTCAATCATTGAAATAATTGTATCTCAGTTATGGCATTATAAAACTAGATTTTTATTAAAGACTTCACCAATCATTGAGCTAATTTATATGCCAAGGATCAGTAAACTTAAAATAATTATTACAGTCATCAGATTTTTACGAAATATAGATAGATTATAAAAAACAGCTTTTGCAGGTATTCCATGACATAGCTGAGTCTTAAAAATTATAATAAAATTGCTTACATCATGTGATAAGATTTTCAAACAATTGCGGTGATGTCACCATGTTACTATTGACTATGTTTATTTATTTGATCTACTCACCATAAGACTGGGTTAATAGAAGAAATAGGAAAGGAAAATACTTATGCTTACTTCTTATATATAATGTTCAATATGAAAAGCAATCAAACTAATCAATAACTTCAACTATTATAAATATATGTTATGAAAATGCTTCCCAAGAAGGGGAACCAACTGTTAATATATCGACAAAATAATCAAATTAAATTGGGTAATAATATATTATTTGGTCTGCTTTTTTGTCTAGTATTTAGGGTTACGCGTCTTAAGTTTGATTACGTAAGTTGATTAGAGGTAGAAAAACAAATAGGGCAAAGAATGCTAGTCACATGTTTGCCGATAAATAAATATATTAATGAAATTGATATAATATCCGGTCTATACCATATTAGGGAACAGGAGACTTTATTTATTTATTTAATCAATGAATATGGTTTACTCCAGTTACATTAATTATATTATAATAACAAAACAAATATGTAATCAACATAAACATCTAAAAATCAAGGCTTTTTAAAACATAGAAACAAAAATATATTTTTTCTAGGTTCAATACCAACTAGTGTTCTGCCTGTGGGTTTTAACCTTCAACCCTCTGCTCGCCGAGAAGATGAACAAATTCAACGCCATCCCCATCTTGGCCGATATCTTGAGTGACTCTGTCAAGGAGAAGGTCACCCGCATTGTATTGGCAGTTTTCAGGAACTTGATTGAGAAACCTGAAGACCATCAGGTAATTTATATCAAAATACACATTGTAAATTCACTGCTATTCTATACTAAATATATTCTTAATTTTTTTTTTAATATTTTTGAATTTATTAGCACAAAAATTAAGAAGAAAATTGTGTTTTTCATGTGAATAAATGATAATACAGTTCCATTACAAACTAACAATATGCAGTATAAATTATCTAAAAAATACGAATTTTCATTCACTTGTACCTAATTTCCGTTTGGACAAATAATCTGTTATGTTTTGATATTGTCTAGGACGATATAAGGCCAGAATCTGGGGTACCAATTTTTATTACTGTAAATATTCTCATTACCTATATGCATCATAAACAGGTAGCCAAAGAGCACTGCATCGCCATGGTACAGTGCAAAGTGCTGAAGCAGCTGTCGATCCTGGAGCAGAAGCGCTCGGATGACGAGGACATCATGAACGACGTGGACTTCCTCAACGATCGTCTGCAGGCCTCCGTGCAGGACCTCAGCTCGTTCGACCAGTACGCCACCGAGGTTAAGAGTGGGCGGTGAGTTGAATTGTCTCTTTAATTTATCGTCCTCGCCGATACGGTCATGGCGACTGTTTTAGATTTAACAGTTAGATGATGATGCACTTCAGTTTGCTCGGATGAGGCTTAGAAACCCCTTAGTTTTAAAGAAACAAGCAAAATGTAGACAGACATATTAGCACATAGTCAATAAATTGTATTTACATTTTACACTGGTGGTTGGGCCTTTAATCTCTTATTTGTAACTCTCAATTCTAAGTAAATTTCCTTTTATAATTACCAGGACCATCAACACCAGAGTGCATTCAAATTATACTTATAAACAAAATAAAAATACTTAAAATATTATAGATAAAATTTTCCTGCTACTGTATGTAGCAGCTAGCAATATTGTTATTTATTATAATATACCGGAAGTCTTCTGTCATTTTTTCTAAGCAAAGGTGTAGAATAATGTCTGCACGACATACTATTACTATATCTGTAGCTCTAATTAATGTTCTTTTTTAGCCTGGAATGGTCCCCCGTCCACAAATCGGCTAAGTTCTGGCGTGAGAACGCTGCGCGTCTGAACGAGCGCGGCCAGGAGCTTCTGCGCACGCTCGTGCACTTGCTGGAGAAGAGCCGCGACCCCGTCGTGCTGGCCGTGGCCTGCTACGACGTCGGCGAATACGTGCGCCACTACCCGCGCGGAAAGCAGTATGTACCTTATTACTATAGCCTATAGCCATTGGGTTCAATTTGTGATACACCCCTTACTACACTTGCTGTAGCCTGCTGAGAATACGTGCGCCACTACCCGCGCGGAAGGCAGTATGTACTTTATCCGCGGCGTAAGACGCACGACGCGAAATGCCGATGGTGCGTTCGCCTACCGTAGATACCGCAACGCGCGGGAATGACACCCCTTTATGTGATT